>CAJNIZ010001180.1:354-21558 GCA_905231905.1 Symbiodinium pilosum | reverse complement strand
CTCGTGCCGCAGGCAGCGACCACCGCGCAGTCTCCGGAGATGTTGTGCTTAGCCGTTAAGAAGCTTCACCCTAAGCGCCAGGAGAAGGTTGTGTTTTGCGTACCGGATGTTATGGTGACTTGGGGGTTTGCAGTCCGGATGTTTTCCAGGCTTGGGGAAGCAGCCCCCCGTGCCCTAATCCGAGTTTCAGTGCACTTAATTATCATCTTGTACTATGCCAAAAGCATCGGCTATGGCATGCTGTCTAGCCTTCAAATATGAAGGACAACTCCATGACGACCCTGCGTGCCAGACTTCTGCGAAAGTTTTGTAGTGAGGATGAAGACGTCACATATGGCATGAGGATATCACATAGACCACCGGATTCTACGAGGGCTTTCGTTGTAAGCTAGCACCAGGCGTGCATCAGGAGTATCGGGACCGACACATAGCTTTCTGCATGAAAGCTGGTCGGAACCTCAAATACCTCCACGCCCCAATTCGACCTCTTGGACGTGCCACTTTGGGTGGCAAGTCAAACCTTTGCCCGCACTTGCGTGCAGTTTCTCGGCAACAATTTTGGGCAAGAAATCTGCCCGCAGAATTCTTTGTAGACGGCAGCATTCTCAGACTGTCTGTCATATCGACGAATTGAGAGCTTCGTCATTCTCGAATTGAGGAATGGTGGAAAAGATGTTTTGTGAGAGTGCTCAGGATATCCTGAGACTTGAAGTGAACATCATCCCGAAACTGTAGGAACCCTTCAAACATGAGCGGCTTAAATAAGCGTCATTGGCCGACGGCAATTTAAGTCCCACATGTATGTTGCTGGTACTGAGTCTAGATCGATAACACAGAGATGCTCTAAATTTTGCCTAAGCCCTAAGCCCTAAGCCCTAAACCCTAAACCAAACACTAAACCTCTTAAAAGTTGGCTCCTAGACTTGCAGCTTTGAGTTGCTAGCCTTTGCTTGCTTTTGAAGTCCCGACCGTAGATCTCTCATGATTCCTGTGGGCCCCCCACAAGAGCAAGGTTTAAGGTTCAGGGTTTACCTACAGGGTTTAGGGTAAGGTACCCAAGAAGGGGGACCATGTACGCAAGGTTAGGAACAAATGACCCTCAGGAAACTTGATCCATCGAGGAAATTTGGACCTATAGGTAGGACAACGCTCAAGTTGCAAGCAAGTCGTAACCCTTATCCCCTACAGTTGTCCCTCGGGTTTCGTACTATGCCTTCTTATCCCCAAAACCCTGTAAACTATAAACCCCCATATCCTCCCAGTCTCCAGTATCCTTCCCATTTGATCGCCCGCGTTGGGACTGACTCGGGACCCTTCACTATGCTCATGTTCGCATGCAGGATATTCGCCGTCTCGCCGTCAGTTTTCACGAGGACGGGCCTTTGGCCATCCAGAAGCTTCCTCGGTACCTGCGCCCTAAACCCTATTAGGGTTATATTGGGGTTAGGGTAATAGAGTAATAGAGGTTATATTGGGGTATTTTGCGGCTTTGGGTTGAATGTTAGTGTATGGATATCCGTCAGAACCACAGAAGTACATAGGCTGCGCACATTCTGTGCTGAAAAAGAAAGATCGATGATCGTGTGTCATGCTATCCCATCATTTCACTTCTATCACGTACTTGAGCACACATAGGGTGGAACAAGATCACTTCGCACCGCCTACCCTTAAGTAATAAAGAAGACCGCTGCACCCCATACTTATTGGAGACCTGGTGTTTGTCATCATTGGGTGGAGCGCACTCGAATTTGATCGCTCGCCGAGGTACATCCTGAGGGAGCTTTGCCACTTGGTGGGTGATTCGGGAATCTGCGAGGGTACTCCTATGCTGGTACATTCCAAGTTCTAATCTTTCGACCCCTATATGTTGGGTCATGCTCGATCCCAGTAGCTGTCCTTAAACTGAGACTGTAAGGGGGAATGACCTAACCTTCCATAAGCTGTTTCCCTCCCTTCAGGGCAAACTTCGGGTCTAGCACCTCAAGGCTTACAGTTCAGGGTTTAGGGTTTGGGGATTTCGGGCGCTGCTAGGCGTATCTGATCAAAGCAGTGGCAGACAGAATCCCGGCAAAGCAGGCAAGCTCGAATGTAGCCGAGAAGTACCGCCTTCTCGGACGATGGTCCACATATACCCTAAACCAGACCCCTGATTACTAAACCCCCTCCCCTTAATAGGGATTATAATCAAGATCCTAATACTCAGGCCCTTAAAAGGAGGGGGTCTATTCATCAGGGGTCTACATTACCTGAAGCCCTAAACCCTAACCTCAGTAAACCTGAAGGATCTCTGTTGCTTGGCATTGCTGGTGCCCGGTCAGACCTCCGTCTGAAATCCTTGTCCTGCAAGAGGCGCCCACCACACATCTCCACACGTTATCAACGGTGGGTTTAAAACGGCTCCTTCAAAAATGCCTGCTACGCGCAGGGGCTTCTCCTCACCATTTAGAATGCAAATTGCCAAGCTAGCCTCCGAAGCTCAGGTATGGTCATGGGAATTTATACCTGGAGCGCCTGGTGTGAGGGACTTCTACTGCCCCGCGCCATGCATGCCGTCGCCCAGCCTAAGATCACTGTTTTGGGGGTGTAGGGTTGGAGGACTCAGGTTTGAGATTGAACAGGCAGGGTTCAAGGCTACAGCTCTCCCTGAAGCGGATAACATGAAAGAGCAAAGGGCAAGATCCCGCTGGTCTTCCAGTCTTGTTTCTGCGGTAAGGTGGGTGGCTTAGACGTGGATTTTTGATACCATTGGTGGAACTTCAGGTTTTGTAACTAGTTCCATAGTTCTGTTCGTGTTCAACTTTCGGAGTTCGCTGCAGTTTGAGCAGAACTCGGGTCAGTACAGGGCCAAGGCTGAGGTCGAGTTGCATGAGTGATTTTTTTTGCGGAATTGGGCCCATATGAAGCAAGAGGACTCTGTGGATTTAGGAGCCATTCATACGTGTCAGTTGTAACTCTACTTACTAGGGCGTTGGTGTTTGGGTTCAGGGCTTTCAAACCACGACGTTTGTGGTGACCCGTGCCTATATGGGTGCTTGGGTTGTGAAATGCAATAAGCATTATGCAAACTTCCCACCGTGCCACAATTCTGGTAACTCGAAGACACTCTGAACCATTCATCAAAATGGGTCAGGCCAAGCTACCAATGTCAGTCTGAACTCCTGAAAGTGGGTTATTTAGGGGATTGCATAGGGGAGTATTATGGGGGTTATCAAGGGGATACTAGGAGGTTAGACAACCGCTCAGTATAGTCCATATGACTCCGCAAAAGCTCCCTATAGCCCAACTGCCAGAGTTCGAGAACCGCTCACCTTGTTTTGAACCCAGATCTCAAACCCCACCGCCTCACCCCAAGAACCCTTGGAGCTTCCCAAAACTTACTGCGGGGTAGTGGGGAATAAGGGAGAATGTATTATGGATATTCCATTGTAGAGGGCTTATGTAGGGATCATGTAGGGAATATGGGGATTACATAGGGATTGTCTTCCCTTTTTCCCTAGACACTGTAGACCCTAGGCCCTACACCCTAACGCTGAACCGTAAGAACTACCTAAACCCCCAAAGTAGGTAAAATATTGACCCAAAACCCCCAAATATTGCCCAAAAGGCCATTAATTATTCTACATACTTTTGGGGGTCCGGGCAGACCCTAAGCCCTACACCCTAACCCTGAACCTTAACAACTAGTAAGAAAAGGTCCGGCTCCGCTTCATCCTCCAGCAGACGCTCGAGAAGCGTGAAGCCGACGATCGCTGTTTGGCGGAGGACGGCTCCGAGTGTTTAGGGGGTTTGGGGGTTTAGGGGTTTAGGGTTTAGGGGGTTTAGGGTTTAGGGGTTTTAGGGGTATAGTCCCCCTTAAGTAGATAGAATATGGTTTTTTTGGTATATTATAATAGGATCCCCGTATACCCCATATTCTATCTACTTAATGGGGACTATATTTTTAGGGTTTAGGGTGCTCAGGGTTAAGGGTTTGGAGTGCTTAGGACTTACAAGGGTTTAGGGTTTAGGATTCTTGGGGTTTAGGGTCTTTAGGGTTCGCGGTTTAGGGTTGAGTGTGCCTAGGGTGTTTCGGGCTTACAAGGCTTAGTGTCCAGGATGTTCAGGGCTTATATCAAGGGTCTCAGGCTTGTGCCCCTGGGCTGTGGTATCCTTTTAAGGGACCCTAGCGGATTATAGTGGTTCATTTACGGGCTGCATTAGGGCCATATTGGGGGAAACCTTTTAGGGGCAAGACCTTAGGGGTACAACGCAGGGACCCTTGAATATAGGGCCTAAGGTTTAGAGTGTTTAGGGTGGATGAGGGCTGAGGGCTTGTGATGTTTCTTCAAGGCTTCAAGTGTTTGGGATGGAAATTTGTTCTGGCCTCGAGTTTGGAGTTCCATGCTGGCTCTGGGGATGGAATTTAGAAGAATGAATCATTCGCTTTAAATCCTTATACCGCTATAGTTAAGAAAAAAGCTCAATGAGGGGCTGTCCTTTTCCTTCTAGGGGCACGCTACACATCAGGGAGCTGTATTACAGGTACTTCAAAAGGGCCCACACTTTTGACAAGAGTTGACAGCTTCCAGGTAGTATGTGCTTGGGGGATGGCAGGAAGCAAAGTTTAGGGTTTAGGGGTCACAGGGTTTAGGGGCTTGGGGTTTAGGGTTTAGGGTGTAGAAACCCTAAGCCCTAAACCCTACATCCTCCCAAAGTTGCAGGAGCTAGAGTCTAACCTTCTCAAAGCGGAAGGGTGGTGGTTATACAGGGGATGATACAGGTAAGTATCATCAGGAGTATTAAGGGGGATACTATGAGTTTAGACTATAGCTCACATGGAACCCCGCATATGCGTTTTATAGGATAGACAGTGGTCTTGATAAAGCCCTTGTTTGTCAGCTTCATGTTAGTCTGGGAAGCTGTAATGGTTTAAGTCCTGAAGCCTGAAGCCCCACGGCTGAAGGCTTATGGATTCAATTTAGGGTGTAGGGTTTAGGGTTCCTTGGGGCTTGAAATCTATGTGCATAGTACCTACTTTGGGCTGCTTGGACCCTTGTGGTAAGGGATCAAGAATCCTAGGCCCCAATCCTCTGCAAGGGGGGCAGGCAGCGGAGAGGGAACGCTTATATGATAAATCCCCTCCCCTTGCCATCTAGCGTCTAGAATGGTACTAAGGTGTGAATATTTGTGATCGGGTTGAGGCACTGGATTCGTAGAGCTGGATTACTAGAAAGATCCAAGTTGTTTGTGAGCTTCCAGCAGGGGCAACAGGCAAACTGCATGAGGCTTGCCATCCCATCTGTAGCTTAAGGGTATGGGTGAACTCTCCCACCTCCTCGCCCCCTTGAATAAGGAATACCTCCAATAGCATATCATATTATCACATATAGATACATATAAGTATAAATGAGTATATGCATATATTTATAGATATTGGTGTTGGGGGAATAATCATGATTAGGAGAGGCGGGGGCTTAATATTCGGGGGAGGGGATTCCTTTGTGGAGCCGTAGGGCTTGCCCTTAAGCTTTTCCAAGTGGAGTCCTGCAACCGCAGCTGTCATCCACGCGGTTTAGGGTTTAGGTTTTGGCCCAAATCCCTAAAATTCAGCATGTGTTGCTAGCCCAGCTTAGGCATCCTTTCATTTTAGGTGTCAATGCTCTGTGAGCCGTTTAAATGTATGATCTTTTTGCAGCTATTTGATCATATAGGTTTGTGCGCATTTATGATTATATATGTAACAATAATAATAGTAGTAAGAAGGATAAGAAGAAGATTTATCTGAAGAAACATCATTTTTATACGCAAATGTTTACACTTTTCATGTGTCAGCCAAGCTTAGCCAAGTAGAATCCACCGTCTAGTAGCAAGGTGGACCTCAATGCGCTTACCCCTATCTACTTCAGGGGGCCTATAACCCCAATATATACCCTACGTATTACAATATAGTAGCCCTACAATCCCCAATATACCCCCAATATGCCCCCTATAATACCTATATAACATATAGCCCTTATAATCCCTGTAGTTTCCATTTTTCCATTATCCCAATATACCCCAATATACCCCTAGTAGCAAGGTGGACCTCAATGCGCTTACCCCGCAAGAGCTGGAAAGGGAGAACGAGCTGCGCTCTGAGTTCTGGGCTTCAGGCTTAGGGTTTTAGGGGTTTAGGGTTTGAGGGTTTAGGGGTTTAGGGTTTAGGGTTTTAGAGGTTTAGGGTTTAGGGTTTTAGAGGTTTAGGGTTTAGGGTTTTGGTTGTAGGGGTTTAGGGTTTAGGTCAGGCCTGTATGGCTAGCCAGTTGATGCGAGGCGTGCGTCCAGGCTTTCACAGATGTACTTGAGGCTCATTTAGGCACGTATTTGTCAATATTTGTTCAGAACCACCTCAAGTTTCAGAGAACGTTCCCTAAAAAGAGCAAGCTGCAAGTTCGCAGTTGTGACGTGGCATCCGCAAATAGGCTTATGACCCTAGGTTTGTTTGGGTTTCGGTGCGCTGCGCGACCTCATTCTGTAGAGGTGACATCCCGGAACCACAACCCTAAGCGCTAGGCCCTAAACCCCCCAAACCCGGAACCCTCAACCTTGCAATGCTGTCATGGCCGTGCAAGCTACAAAAGCCCTCAACCCGACACGAAGCCCAGGATCCCAAGCAGCTGGACCCTGAACACTCGTAGCTTGGTAGTTTCCACAGATAGGCGGAACCCAACAAAGATCCCCAGACACGATAATCCTTATTATAGGAACACCCCAAAAAGTATTCTAATTTTTCGGAAATTCCAATTTCTGTCCAAGGCGAAGGCGCATGCTTTGGTTGGGCCATGAGTCAAACCTTCGCCGCTTGTCTGGTTATGGGTTCGGCACCCCGCGAGAAGGTTTCCCCTGGAAATGGTTCAGCCGTGAATCTGTTCTCCTGACTAAGCCTCTTCCCCAAGAAGCACCCGGTTTGTCCGCCCAACGAGAAATTGAAGGCGGTTCCAACCTGCTGGCTACGACTGGGCCCAGTGACAGGGATGTTAGGGCCCTTAACCTCGGCGCTGAAACCCTGAATCTAGGTGTTGACATAAGTTTGTCCCGGATTATGGACAAGGGGCTGGGTGTGTTGGGCGGGGAGATATCCTAGCAGCAACGCCACAAGTGGACGCAGAGAAAAGCACCAACCAGCCGTGTTGAACGTCATGGTTGTTGGCAATGGTGCTTTCCCTGAAAAACCTGCCAAAGTCAACATGTGCGGGCGACGGTCACGAGCGCAATTTTGAACTGCGTTGCGGGCAAGGAACTTAAAGAAAGCTACCGCCATGTGGATAGAGAGCGAAAAAGATCTGATAGTAGTCATGCGTGAATGTAAGTTCCCTAGCAACCCAGCACGTAAAGCACCCCTGCTCTGCCCAGCTGAGGAGCTCAGCTTCAAGATTGGCTTTCTTTGTCTTTAGACCAGGCGCGTTTGAGCAGCGGCCTCCAGGAGGTTTGGATCTTAAGCTAGGTAGGCGGCATTACAATATGGAAGTTCTGAAAACGAGTACAGTAATGTCAGAAGCAGCAGCAGTAGCAGCAGAGCAGTGTAAGACTTAACAACGTTGCCCCAGGCAGTCCATGGCTCAGCCCACAATTTAGGGGTTATATAGGAATTAAATGGGGGTTATATAGGGATTAGATATAGGGGTTATGTTGGGGTTATACGGGGGGACGGGGGGGAGGGGGTTATATAAGGGTATATTACAACGTAGAGTCTCGTAACAGTTTGTTTTTTTAGTTAATGGGGTTGCAGTTAAGGTGTTCAAATTAAGTTACTGCAATAAGGAACCCCTGTTATTTGCTATAACATAAAGTCTCCTAAGTGATGAATTTTCGCAACATGAAAAAACTATTCAAGTCATAAAGTCTAGCAACATCCTTTGCTTTATTGCATTATTGTTACTAATCTTGCTCCTCCTGCTGCTGTTGCTGGCCTTTTTGAAGGGGTCATGGGGGATAGATAGGGGATGTTGTTGAAAATAAGGGTTCCTTTAAAGGGTTTTACGAGGATATATTGGGGATGTGTAGGAACAGTGGAAAAGAAATTGGAAACTAGGGGCCTACATAAATGCAGAAACAAAAAGAAGGTTGGAATTAATCCGGACGCCAAAATTTACCCTGCGAGTAGGGCCTGGGTAGGGGACTGTTGGCTTCCACTGGACCCTAGGTCTTCGTGATGGGTAATACGAAGTAGTGATAGCACAGTAGCTTTGAACTTGCTGCCCACCATGGGTTGGAAGGGCCAATGAGGCGAGGAATCTGGTGTGGTTTATGCCCATGGCGGGAACACTCAAGGAAGCAGTATTCAGGCAGAGGTATGTGAGTTTGGAGACCTGGCCAACCATGGAGGGGCATTTAGGCAGCACTTCACGGAGGTTTGAACTGTGAATCTAGATACGCAGTTCGGCGGACTGGGTCCTGATAGCCATTTAGATATACCTGCTATGGTAGAAACTGCGGTGGGATCTGGGAAGATGTCCTAAACCGAAGCCCTAAAGCAAGCAAGCAGTAATTCCACCGTGATTCCTCGTGAAGAGTTCGAACTGCAGCACACAACACACAACCCCAAACTTCAGATGACAACCCTTCATCCCTTAATGGAGTTTCAAGCCCCAGAACCCTCAGCCCTACCCAGACCCTCGGGAGCATCTAGAAGGTAGAACTCCAGATGCTGCCCTATGCTAATATGGGGTGATTTCTAGGAAGCCTTAAGTGGGATCTACTATCTAGGTGTGCCCTGGATAAACTGTGGCCTTAAAGCCGAACTTTGACCGGGGAGCATAGGCATACGGGTCCTTGATACATACCCCCAGAATGGGCTCACGTAAGTACTCTGTGCCAGAGGATTATGCACTGGCGCGCCGCAAGGTGCAAAAATGTCGGATTTTAGTTGGACAAACGACAATATCAAAACTTGTAGTAACAAAAGCGATAAGGTACAAAAAATGGAACAACGATATGAGCAACACCAGATGATAACCAAATTTCTAGATTTTGGTGTCAAGCATGGAGGAACGGTTTTCTTGTTTCTCTGGCGCGCAGCCCTGAACTCACAAACTCGCTTTTCTCGAGCCCTGCAGCCTGATCCTGAACTTGAAGCCCTAAGGATGACATAGCCACCCCCCTAAGGCCCTAAGGGTCCAAGGACCCAAATAAGAGGGCCTTAGGGCCCATATACCATTTATATTATTATAGTATTTGGGTCCGAAAACCCTATTATTAATTACTTTATTTGGGTCCTTGGACCCTGAGGGCACTTCCTGATGATCGCCTCCACCCTCTAATTATCATTAAGTATTCCCCCTGAGATAATGATACCACATTTGGGGGGAATTATCAGGGCAGATAGGTTGTAGGGTCTAGGGTTGAATGACCCTGAAATTTGACTGAAGGACATTCCCAATCACGTCCTCCTCTTCCTGCGGCCCTGCGCTACGGAAGTTTGTCCTGACTTGGCCATAGGGTAGGGGCAAGCACTCAGGTTGTAATTTAGGGTTTAGGGATTGTCTCCTATACCTCCCCCATAGCCACCATTCTAGATATTAGATAACTCTCATACTTCGTAATATGCCTAGGACTTGGTTGGGATTTCTGAAACTTTGGTGTGCTGTTTTGGCGTGTAGTATGGGATTTCAGGACGAGGCTCTTGTTGAGCCACTTCAGGTTCTCTCAGGCCCTAAACCTTAATCGGCGTGTTAGGAAACTCCTTGGGATCCTTGGGATGCGCCTAGGGTTTAGGGTTTAGGGTTTAGGGGTTTAGGTTTAGGGGCAAAAAGGGGTTTAGGGTTTAGGGGTTTAGGGTTTCAAGTTTTGTGGTCGGATTTCATAGTTCTTTGTTTGTGGCGTCAGGTGCTGCTTCATGGGGTTGAATAGACGCCGCAAATGGCAAGCTGAACGTGTCCCTCAACACCAGGCCCTAAACCCTAAACCCTAAGCTTGGCAACTTAGGTCTGGGACTTTGTCCGGGGACCTTTTCAGAGGGCTTTTAAAAGGGAGCTTCTCAAACGGCTGTACAGGAGTATACGGAGTTCAGGGTCTAGAGTTGGGCCCAGGTTGAGGATTAGGGCCAAGGCAGACTTTTTCTTAGTACCTTGAACCGGTTGGGTTAAAAAATCTGGCGCACCATTCTTTATGCGCAAAGATCATACTTGCAAACCAGACATCCATGAAAGGAATCGCGCACTTGAGCCCTGCTAATCATGGCAAGCAGACCCGTAGCACGACAAGGAGCCAGCTAAGAACGACAAAGCTCTGACAGGGACAAGGGGTCGGTAGGGGCTTATAGGGATGTATTGTTTTTAGGATGTGGGGTTTAGGGGTTTAAGGGTCATCGGCACAAGAAACAAATATCATCCAGGATCTACAAGAGGTTCCAGCTTTGCTGAGCCAAGATGAGCGTGACCACATCTTGAGACACTTGGCTCGAACACTTACAGGTTGAATGGTATGTATATTCATCTTACTTGTAACCTGAGCGTATAGAACCCAATGAACATAAGGGCAATTCTGACCCCTAGTATGTTTTGCCTTAGCAGAGGTTCAAAACTCTAGGCCCTCGTGTGAAGGTGAGAGTCTATCTCACAACGTTTTAGCACATCCTTGTGTTTCAGGTTTGTGGTCCAGGAATTATAGTCCCCCTTAAGTAGATTTGCCCCTAATATTACAGGGCTTCCTTGCCCGCCCCCTCCCCCAACCCTCCTCCCTAATGTATACCCTAATGTATATACTCCGAACCGTGTTTAGTATTAGTGGGGGTGGGGTGTATTTATCGTATGACCCGAACAACAGGAATGTGTATGTACTAGTATCCTATGGAGATTGAATAAAATCGGATGAAAATCCGTATGTTGATGAAAAAGCCGATTGAAACTAGCTAAAATTGCAATACAATCGTTGAAATCGGATGAAAACCCCAGTAAAACCATTTACAATCAACTTAGAAGCGTAGTCAAACCCATTAAAATCAATTTTATACCAAATTAACATTTAGTTACCGAGCAAACCAATTTAGATAAAAGCTAATCACGAACTCTCTAAGGGGGTTTAAAATCGCAATGAACCAATGAAGATCGTGATGAACCCAATACAAATCGCATTCAGCTTCTGTATAACTTCCTTGATTTATAAACCCATTCAGAGACGATCAAAATCTAGCAAATCAAGGAGATCCTGAATCCTTCAGAGTCATGCTCTCGACCCTCCGTTATATTCAGAGGATCCGAGCCGTAATTAAGTCTTGGCCCTTCTAAAATTAGTCTTGGGCAGATTTCAGAATCTGTAATTCTGCAGAAGCCGTATTTGATATTAGGAGCCGGGGTTTAATCTCAGGGGGAAGCGACTAGAATACGGGGTATATGGGGATGTTATTATGATATTTGGCAGTCCATATTCTATCTACTCAAGGACGGTTATATCCATAGGGCGCATGTTCTGTTACTCCCGTCCCCCTTGTCTTGAACCCCCCAACCCACGCAATATTAAATGCTCTCATTGTGGTATACTACAACATATTGGGAACATTTAATATTTGGGGGGTGGGGGGGTTATTAGGGGAGGGGACCACAAGCCTCGAATTACTGACCAGGCTCTGCAAACTTCACCCCATGGCTTCCCAGGGTTTTGAAGATTTTCAAGTTGCATCACCACCTTCACCGTTTATACTTTTGGTAGTTTCCCAAAATAGCGGGCCCAGATATTATAATCCTTATGATAAGGAGCCCCCTCTATGTGGAGCCTTGGCCCATCAAGCCTACCAAAACGGCATCCTAGCCCTGAAACATTACAAGCAGCCAACCTAAACCCAAAGCCGTATTAGGCCTTTGACTGCTACAAGGGTCCTCAGCTCGTCACATGTTTTTTTTTGGGGACTCCCATGGACTTTCCTTGTGTTGCTTCAACGGAATTATGCGGCGACGCAGCACCTCTACGCAACCCTAAGCCCCACACCCAGGATCCCAAATCCTAAGCCTAAATCCCTCAGCCCTGAACCCCGGATCATCCGTGAATCCGGAAGTTGACACTGAATCTTAAACCTTGGGTACTGCCCCCACCCAGTAACAATCTATATTAGAGGTCCTATTAAGGGCTATATGGGTGGTTGTCAAAATTATGGTCCCTTTTTGGGTCCCTATTATAATACGGCCCTTAATAGTTGGGGTGCCCAAAAAGGGACCATAATTTTGACAACCACCCATATATAACCATATTATTAGTATTATCCAACTGTTACTGAGGCGGGGGCAGTACCCAACCTAAACCCCATCAATGCATCCCTGAGCTCCCCAATGTTTTGCTGAATTCTAAAAAGCCCTAAGGGTCCAAGGACCCAAATAACAGGGTTTTAGGGCCCCAATACCATTGATATTATAGTATTTTGGCCCTAAAGCCCAGTTACTTGGGTCCTTGCTTGGACCCTTAGGGAAGACTGCAGGAACGTATGCCTTCAATCTAGATGGCACACCCTAAGACCTGCCTCCATGATGCGAATTATGCATCAAGCCTAGATATTGGGTACTGCCCCCCCTCAGTAACAGTTGGATAATACTTATACTATGATTTTATATAGCCCTGAATAGGACCCCTAATATGGACTGTTACTGGGTGGGGGCAGTACCCAACCTAGATATTCCACCCCAGAATACCCCAAATAGCCCTTTCGGAGCACTGCTCAAAAGGACTTCAGAATGACAAGACATATGAAGGGCCCTAAACTTCTGAGACCTGAGATTCTAGGCATAGGGACTGCCATACTCCCTAAACGCTCAGGATGCAGAGTCAGGCCGCATTGTGGTATGGGTGTCAAAGGTGTCAGAGCAATCCCACCCGCAATCCCACAAGATCTTTCATGCAGATCAACAGAATCCTTCATTTGAGGCTGAAATCATACAATCCGCACAAGAGAACTTCATGGAAATTAGGACGAACCTCTTAGAGCTGAAAAGAGCCATTCTTGAAGGACTCCAGGGCCGTTTCGCAGACGCTCAAATCCACAAGTGGCTCCGGCAGAACGTGGACAGGTCTGCCCAAGCACCGAAGAAGGCGGGCGAGGGGTTTCCAAAAAACAGCGTCTACTGTTTGGGGGGTTCCTATAGGCAGGACCCCAATTTTGGGCAACACCTGCTCAACGAGGAGTCACAAGAGCGGTATCTGCATAGCTGCGTATGTATGTATGTATGCATGCATGTATGTATGTATGTATGTACGTATGCACTCAGATCTACACATGGGACGGTCGCAGGATGAGGATTTAGGGTTTGGATGCTACAAGATGTGATGCAATTTCTGCGAGGATGCTAGAATTTGTTGGGATTTCAAGTACCTAAACCCCAAAAGTATGCAAAATCATGGCCTGTTGGGCTATTCTTAAGGGTTCTGGGTTTTGATTTTACTTATTTTTGGGGTCCAGGTAGTTCTGCCAGACCACGGGTAGCTAGCACTGTTGACGCGGGCTCAAGCTGACTGATTGGGGTCCTGTACTAGTCCCTACATGAGCTATAGTCTAAACTCCTTAAAGGGGATTATATAGGCTTTAGGGTTTAGGGTCTAAATTCCATAAATGGGGTTATGTAGGGGATTATATAGGGGAGTAGTATGGGGGTTATTAAGGGGAATACTAGGAGTTTAGACTATGCTCATATAGCCGCGTAAGGTAGTCCCTCTGGGTCAGATTCTCTTGGGATTCTGTGAGATCTTTCCCTAAGGGTCCAAGGACCCAAATAATAAGGTTTTCGGACCCAAATACTATAATATAAATGGTATTTGGGCCCTAAAGCCCTCTTATTTGGGTCCTTGGACCCTTAGGGTTTGAGTTCACCATGAGGTGAAGCAGGACGTGGCGAGGAAGTTAGACTAAGGGACCAAATCACCTCCCGATAGTATTCAAATTGGGCACCCCCCCTGGAATTAAATCTTCCTCGTGGATTATAGTATACCACAGTGGGAACATTTAATGTTGGCGGCGTGTCGGGTTGAAATATTTTGTGGAGGTGATGAATTTGAAAGGTCGCTGACTGGAGCTGTCTGGCTTGCCTCCCAAACTTGAAGCCAGACTAGGGCCATCTAGGGTGCTTTATATTGGGGTCTAAATTGATGGAAAACCCATGCAACCCGGTTTCCACGTCATGTTCATTCTGAACTGAATTCTGAATTATAAGTAGGTAACATCCTAAATCCGACATAACCCTTATATCATACCTCCACATATAATTCACGAAATCCGCCAAAGAAAGGCAAAAGTGTTCTTTCGCACTAAACCCCCAAGCCCTTAAACCCAAACCCTAAACCCTAAACCCATGATTTGCCCTGAGGATGAGGAGAGTGACCTGGTACAGAGCTCAGTGCTTAAAGCGGTGTTAGGCTAGGGCTCAGGATGCGAAGTTCCGAGTGTAGGGGAAGGGATGCTGAATGTTAAGGATCTGTAAGATGTGAATGTAGTTGAAAGTTTGGATCTGAATTCAAGTGATCTGTAAGATGTAAATTTAGTTGAGTTTCGAATTTGAAGTCAAGTCTGTGAAGGCTGGGTTCGGGCTTACTGCAGCACCATGTGCTGCCACATTGCTACCTGGAGTCTATGTTCTGCGTCATGCGCACCGCTGCCAGCACAAGAAGGAGTGGAACCTGGAAACAAGGCACGTCTTACACTTTGACACCCAGCAATTGTTGATCGTACTGCAGTGAAGGCTGCTATTGTGATCATTCCTGGCTTGGTTGGAAATTTTGAAGTCATTGCTTGCTGGGGGTGAGTTAGGACTAAACAAACTGGTTATGTAGGGAGTATATATATGGGGAGTACATTCCCTTCTTCCATGCTAAGCACTGGTAAGCACACCCTAAACCCTGAGCCCTCAGCAGTTCGCTTTCGTTTCCACTTGGTGTTGTTCGTTCAAGAATGGCGCCACGACATGTGAAGTGCCAAAAGACTGGATCGCTGTTGAGGAACTGAAATGAACTATGATAAGGAAGCCTTATCTCTTACTATATACCAATCTTACGATAACTTTGTTTAAGGAATTAACAGCAGCCCAGAAGATCTGCAGATCAGGACAAGAGCCTGATGCAGCAGGACATCGAGAGCCTCAAGGTGCGCCGTAGCAACAAGTAAGACATTCTTTTCCAAGAGATGCGAATCCGATCTCAATGGCTTAGGGGTCAGCGTTTTGGATGTCACTGTCTGTATATTTTGGCAGTATAGTAGTTTCACGTTTATATACCCCCTTACAAAATCCCTATACAATCACGATATAAACTCCTTGGAGCTGGGGCCTTTGAAGCTTAAAATTGCATGGCACCGACTGGATGAGTACTTGTGGCGCTTATCGGAGGTTTGGAAATCTCGGGCCCAACCCCCGGAGCTTTCTCTAGGAGCCCAAATAGGGATGCTGTAGGATGATAAGGATTATGTAGGGCTGTATAGGAATTGTATCGCCCCAAAAGTGGAGAATCACATGCAAAAGAACATGGAAAATCTATTGGTAACTGGTGTTATATAGGAGTTCTATAGGGGGAACTGCCATATCAGCTACTTCAAAAAGACCTCACAATTGTATTGCTAATCATTTGAGCCCCTGTAGTGCCGCCTGTCGGACATCCCTCGGGATCTTAATTTGGCCTGAGAAATCATGGGACGCAAAGGGGTCCTTACGCAAAGCAGCATTCCCTCAAAGGATGCCTGCATGAGGGCAGCTTCTCAAAACAATGAGTACCTATCACGCTTGTTTAGGGGAGGGTACATCAGACATCATGGAGCCTACAGCGCAGCTTGCAAGGGTAGAGGCCATCATCTGTTGAGTTTCGGATTTGCACAGAATTTCAGATAACTGCAGATTTTGTGGCTTTGGGGTGTAACGTGTTGGCTTATGTAAGGTTTTCAGTGGGGTTGTCTTAGTAGTGGATAGTAGGGAATGAAGAAGTGGGCTATAGCCAGCAGGTGCCATTTTAGGGATCCAGCCTTCATTCCCTGCTAACCATCTTCAAGTTTAGGCTCGGGCAGCTGTTGCATAGGCTGGTGGTTGCAACCTGGGCATACGCGCATCATATCTACCTTAAGAACTCACGAACAAGTTCTACATTCGCTGGAGCGGATGGTGCAAGGGTTCAGGCGTTGACACTGAAAGTCGTACATGACCTTCATACACTAAACTCCCAGGGTCATGTCAGAGCCTTGTAGCATCAACAGTACGACTCTGTTGAATGCTGTCTCCTGACCTTACTGAACTCATTTTTTCTTGCCACTTCAATAATGACCTTATCCAGCTTGTGTAGATACAGAAAACCAAGGTCTATACCCCAAGGCCGCTCAGCAACAGGGAGCCCCAAAGGGGACGCCACGAAAACTTCTGTCTTGCTTAAATTGTCAAAGGGGTTTACATGGGCCAAGAAACTGAAAAGCAGGACTGGGAGACTTATCCCTCAATGCCAGCTTTCATGCCCACAGTTCAAGCCTAAACTCTGAAGCGCTTCTGGCTCAAGTATGAGGTTTTACTGGCTAAGGGCTTTAGGGTTTACTCTATCCTAAAAGCTTATCCTTACCTTCTGGCTGGCTGGTGCCAGGAACATGTCGAAGAAGTACGTGCGGAGGTCGGCGAGATAGAGGCAACAAAGGCGCGGCAGATCACAACTTACTGGGTTAGTACGGAATAAAGAAATATCTTACATAGGGATTATGTTGGGATTATATTCCTTACTCCGTAAGCAGGAGGCATATTTAAGAACTTTCGGGCTAATGAAGCTGAAGGGGTCCATGGTTTGCTGTGAATGTAATGGCCGCGAAGTGGATTGAAGCTCTGACTTTAGGGTGAAAAATAGCTCTCAGTACAGTGTGTGGCAGAATCTTTGGGTGCGGCGTCCGTGCATTCGAGTAGTACGGATAACACAGATTGTAGCGTGGCATTGGGTGTTTAAGGCTTTCTTGAGGTCCTCATGTGTTTCCGATGTATTCTTTTCTCAAGGCTAAGCGGCGGCATCTTACTCTTGAAACCTGCTTGACACCCTAAACCCTCAACCATACACCCAAGTTCCAGGCCCTTAACTTGAAGGCCAGCAAGCCCATGAGTCATGCACCTAACGGCTCGAGCCCTGCAACAGGTGAGACTATAGTCCCCCTTAAGTAGATAGAACATGGGGTGTATGGGATCTTATTATACTATACCCGAAGCCATATTCTATCTACTTAAGGGGGACTATACCTAGATCAGGGTTGAAGGGTTTACGAAGGAAGCTAGCGCACCTTTTTTTTGCAAAGCAGGCCCAATGGGCTGACCAGTTCTTTCCGAACTGGTAAGCCCAACCTCGCGAAATTCTAAACAGTAGGGATTTTCGCAAGTAGCCCTCATAGAATGCTTGAGGGGGACCACTTCTAATATTTGCCTAATCCTGTGGCATATGATTATAGATATGCCCCAAGCGCCACCAAAGCCCTGCTGTCGCCCCCGAACTCTGAACGCGAAGCCTCAACCCCAAACCCTAAACCCAGTTAGAGAAAAACTGAACCCCTAAACCCTAAACATATCACAGCAAGCGCTCACTGGCCAGGAGCAGCTGAAAGACTTTGGCCAAGTTCTGAAGTCGATAGGCGTCTTGTTTCAATTGGGCAGGAGGGCTAGATGGGGGGTTCTCAAACTAAGGGTACCCCTTCGGGGGTACCCATAGTAAGGACTCTAGCATATTTAGGGTCTAAATTGGGGTCCCCCCATTTTGGGAAACCACCACAGACTATGTTTGGTGTTCCTACTATTCCTATTATTCCTGTTGTTCTCAGAATTTTCCAGCATTTAAAGGTGAGGTGGACCGCCCCACCCAGTCATAGAGACGACAAGAGACAAGAAGGATTATTTTAGGGACCTCTTATATTCCTATCATACCCCCAAACCCTAAACCCTATATCAGGGTCCTCTTAAGGGATGGGTGTGTAAGAAATGGGAGATGTGAGGGTTCCGAGGCGAGGCCGTCTGTGATCTTTTGGGGGTGCAATGGAAGTAAGATAGGGGGTGTAGGGTCTAGGATTTAGGATTTCAGGGTTAAGGATTTTAGGGTTAAGGATTTTAGGGTTTAGGGCCCAGGGTTTAGTGTTGTAGGGTCTAGGGTTTTGAAGCTCAGGTTTAGGGCTTAAGGTTGCAGGGTTTAGGGTTCTGAAACTTCACCAACATGTTAATGGTACCTTTGAAGGGGGTTTGTATGAACAATACAGGGGTATAGAGCGCGTAGAGCGGGCCCGGTATATGTAATGCTTTGTAGGGTTTGTGTACCTGCGCCTGGGGCATGAGAAAGCCCGATGCAAAAGGTTGTCTATTCGGTCAGGGTTTAATTTGGTCAGGCGACGATGAGCTGCTGACGATTTTTGACGCCTTGGCCAATGACAAAGGCCTCCCACTTGAGTGGTTCTTCAAAGTGTCAGGGTGCAGCGTTCAAGGGGTACCTGGAACTTGGAACTACAACAAGACCCGGTGAGGCAGATTCTTAGAACAACTTGTTCCCGCTAGGCTGGGGTTGGCATAATCCACATTACCATAATTACCAGAATGTATTATATATCATACTATAATATACCGTGATATACCATAACATACCATAATATACTGTAGTATGCCAGACAAGACAGCATCAAAGCTTACTGGCAGAGCTAGCAAACTTGTCCTGCTTTCTCTGCTCGTGCGGCGTGCGGCGCCAGCTTTGCGACAACCAGATGCCTCCTCTAATTGCTGGTAGGGTTTAGGGGCTTAGGGTTTAGAGGTGAGGCGGACCGCAGGACTTTAGCCTTTCTGACTGGTTCTGATAGCAAGACAAGATGGGACCTTGTCAGCACAAGCGTTCTAAGAGTCAATCCATCGTAGTCCCTTACGATCTCTATGAACCCTGGGCAGCTCATGATAACTACTATTTTGATTGTTATTACGATTCTTTTTATTACTGTCATTACTAATCTTATTACTATTATTGTTACTATTATTTACTGTTGTTATTACTGTTATTACATGCTCACGTCCCCGAAGGCGTGGTGGAGATTGATGCGCTCGAGAAGATACTTGGCCAGCAACCCTGAACTACCTGGACCCCCAAAGTATGTAGAATAATTGCCTTTTGGTCTATATTTGGGGGTTTTGGGCCAGTATTTTACCTACTTTGGGGCTTTAGGTAGATCCTAAATTCCCAGACCCTGGGCCGTAGACGGTCGACCTACGAGCACAACTCCTGAAAGGTTGGGGAAGGGTGCAGAAGATCTTGCATTCCAAGCAGACATGCTCCTTGAAGCTCCTGTTTTCTATTGCATCCACAAGAACCATTGTGACATTCTAGGTATTCTAAGCAATATGGGTTTAGGGCTTAGGGTTTCGCCATGGCCCCATAAAGCAATCTTCAGATGTGCGCGCCTGCCCTGACCTCATCTCGGGAACCAAGTGTGGAACATTCTGCTGAGGAAGATTCAACAGCATCTTGGAGGAAAGCTCCCTGACGTCTCTGCCTTACACATCTCCTTGGCACCTGGGCAGCTTTTGAAGGTCTAGCTTGTAGGGTTCAAGTCCTCGGGTTCGTTCAGGATGTAGGGTTTCAGTGGGATATCTGCGTCAAAGCGCGAGGATGAGGGCCTTCAAACATCTGAAATTACGGTGCAGCGGGGCTGATGCAGATAAGTATCTTACATACATGGACTTACCAGCAAGTACGCCCCATGACAAATGACGCGGAAAACTCTACAGCCACAGATGCCAGGCCTTCAAGCCCTCACAGTCAGACTTAGCCAGATCATTGAAGCATTCATGAACTGAGCCTTGTTGAGCCCGGTGAAGGCGCTATGGAGTTCGTTATGGTCTCCCTTTGGGAAGAAGCGTATAATCGTATCAACAACGAAACATGTAGCAGACAATCGAGAAGGATATCAAAATGGCATGGACTTGCATAAATGCCTGCAAGGCTCTGCCTGCAGAAATTCTCGAGGCCCACGAGCTCCTAAACCCTACATCCTGATCCCGACATATTCAGGAGAGCTTCTACAGCGAAGACTCTGCCGCCCACATCAGCCGGGAGGACTTCAGCGCTGCACTTTCCCGCTGTCGGCAAGACTGCTGAGGCGACGGGGAGTTGGAGGCAGCATCCGTTGTTTTTGTTGTCGTCGTTGTCGTCGTGGTCCTGGTGCTGGTGCTCGCCGTCATCATCCTGGTGGTTGTGGTCGTGATCGCGGTCGTGGTGGTCTTGGTGGTGGTGGCGGCGGTGGTGGCAATGGTCGGCGATGGAGGGGGTTAGCAGACTTCAGGGTTGTGCATGGCTTCAAGATCTAGAAAGTGGACCGGGTTGCTGCATGCTATGCAGTAGTTCTTGAGTGGGCTTCTGGAACTCGTGACTCCATGCTCTCAGGTTCCCATGATACAGATTTTTGTCTGGCAATTGTCGCGACGGTGGGGGGTGGGTCCGTGGGGTGGGGGGTGTGGGGATTGGAGGACTTGAGGCTCGATTGGAACAAGCCTTTCCAAGCGGAGTTCCTGAAAGGTTCTAGGAAAGTTTGTGTTAGGTTTTGGGGGGCCTAGGGTGAGGCTTTATATGGTCTGGAGTCAATACGGACCATTCCAGCGAGGATGATTTCGAACAAATCTGGATGACCTTTTTCTTACTTTTCTTTGTTTGGCTTTGAGCTGAGTTTGACGGGCGTGTCAAGACTTTGAGTCCGTAAAGGGCATGGTCTCCTCCCCACCACGTATTCGCATGCAGCATGTTCCATGGCGCCACGAGGTGCACTGCAGTGCTTGCAAAACCTGCAACCAGCCCGCACACTAGCGGCAAAAGACACGGCTCACCAGGGTTCGTGCAAGTTTGTTGCGTTTGCTTTTGGATAGCTTTGAGGAAGTGGTTCTGATCTGGTCCAAGGATCATGTTACGTTGGAAGTGCTCTAGTTATGCATAGGTCCATCCCACTTGTTTTGGCCCGTTGATCCTGACCTCAATACTCCTGTCCTGGAAGACATCGATCCTCGTATATTGCGATTGGTGAGAGCAATGAGCAGCTAAGATGTCGCGAGCCGTTCCGTTGCTTAGAATTTTGGATGTTGCCTGAAGGCGCCCAGTACCAACCCTAGCACCAACCCCTAAACCCCATACACTAAATTAGTCACTAAACTAGACCCTACACCCTAACCGCACGAGAACTCGGAACTCGATTTTTTTTACCAAACTTCGGCAAATTCAAGTCAAGTACGTATGCATCACCCCCCCCCCCCCCCCCCC
>CAJNIZ010001179.1:223-19939 GCA_905231905.1 Symbiodinium pilosum | reverse complement strand
CCATTATTCCTATATAACCCCTAAATAACCCCTTTAAAGGGACCCATATTCTACTTAAGGAGGACTATATGTTCTCCCCGTTTTGTGGAGCCCTACTCCGCCTGTTCCTTGCCGTCAACATCTGAAACTCTCAGGCATGTCTTCTTCTTTTGCTTAAGTACTAGTACTACTAGTACTACTAGTACTAGTACTAGTACTACTAGTACTACTAGTACTACTAGTACTACTAGTAGTACTAGTACTAGTACTACTACCACCACCAGCGCATGACTATCAGTGTTGAAGTCCTATTTGAGCCCCGGACCCTAACTACATACTTTGAAGCCTCAGGGAGCTGGTGTTGAGTACCAGTCGAATTTCATCGGGAAAGGAGAAACCAAAGGGTCCAAGTGCCTACATCATGGAATACTAGTATCTAAACAGGTTTTCGTACTTAAAACTAAAACCGTTGGGCAGCTGGACCCTTTGGATACAGGACGTTTGCGCGACAGCGGGGCAGCAGGTCCGTCGTAGTTGGGAACTCATCTCACACTATTTCGTCACTGCTCACAGGGAGTGTGGGCACCGTACACTTGCCCACTATATTCAGTCCCCCAACGCCCCTTAATCACTAGCATGTTTGCCGCCATCCCAAGATCTTGCTGAACACGCTTGGTTTCTGCACCCTTCAAGCACCAGAACCTTGATTAACCTGAGACGCCAAGTGTCCCATTAGTGGGACTTCGGGTCCAACACGCTGTAACGTGAACGGCCTTGAATACCTGAAGCCTTAAGATTTGGGCAGTCGGATCCTGAAGGTTATCGCAGAAGGTGTCTGTATTGTTGGAAATGGCCGTTTACTTATCAGCTTACACCCACCATCTATTTGAGGAGCGTCATGTAAAAAATGCGATTTGTGGTGAGGATCTATGCATCCAAGAAAGGCACAAGATCCGTGAATTGCGTAGGCATTTCGTATGGGGAGTATATGAGGAACTTTATCAGATGACTGCAAGAACCTTAAGCACCAACAGCTAATAATGACATTGACCACATGATGCGCATGCCCCGGATTAATACATACATGTGTAGAAACATAAGTCAGTTGATCTCATATGTACATACTCTGCGTGTAGATCCTTGCAGTATGCTGAGTTCCCCCGCTTAGGATCCCCGGCAACATAGCTACAAAATGTCCAGCATGGCGAATCTTTGAAGTCTACGGTGTAGGTTTACGGTTTATGGGTTTGCATAGCCATCTATAAAAACTCCGCTCCTTCGAACGTCCCTTCTGACATGCTCCTCAGGTAGCTGGGGATGTTGTACAGGAATCAGGGGCTTAGGGTCTGGGGCCCTAAACCCTGAGCCATGGCGGTTTAGGGTTTAGGGTTTAGGGTTTGGTTGTACTACTTGGGCCTCAACGTGAGCCACTGTTGCTCTACATACCTCTCCCTAAGGGTCGAAGGACCCAAATGATAGGGTTTTATGGCCCAGAAACTATATGAATGGTCTTTGGGCCCTTCAACCATATTATTTGGGTCCTTGGACCCTTAGGGTTTGGGTGCAGGTATTGTTCGGAAGCTCATCTTCTGTCTGGTGCTTACTTACTGCACAGTGTGCGAGAGATTACAAGGAGTAGAATATGGGTATCTATACTTACCCTAAACCCTAAACCCTAAACCGTAAGCCCTAAACCCCTGCTTGCTAAACCCTAAACCCTAAATCCCTGGATTGTCCCATTACCGATTGCATAAACCCTAAACCCTAAACCCTAAGCCCTAAACCCTAAACCTTAGGGTTTAGGGCAAGGGATGATTCAGGGCTTCAGGACCTGGATCTACTCTCCTCTCTCTCTCCCTGAGGCACCAGTACCTGAACCCCAAAAGTATGTAAAACAATGGCCCTTTGGCCTGTTCTTAGGGATTTTGGGCTATGATTTTGCCTACTTTTGGGGTTTAGGTAAGTCTTTCAAAACTACAAGCCAGACCGCCGCCATAAACACAAAAACGTATCAGTGTAGAGTTCAGGGCTGTGGGTTTTGGGCTTTAGGGTTGAGATCTCTGGATTACCAAAATTAGGGGCTTCTCTTTTCAGGGGTAGTTTTTTTTTTTGCTTTGGTAGCGGTTATGGGGCTTCGGGATTGGGGATTTTGGAAACACCTTGAAAAATTGAGCAGCTCACCCCTAAAACCCTAAAACCCTACAGGTAAACCCTAGCCCCTAAAACCGAAGAGCCCCGCCTTGTCAGCGCGCGAGACCTTGCAGCAAGGAGCTATGTGGAGGTCTACTTGGAGGCCCATGGGAGTTGGCAACCACTTATAACTGGGTCCCTTTAAGGGGGTGATATGGATATTTACGGTTTAGGGTTCTAAGTTTAGGGTTCATGGGACCTAGTAACCACTTATAACTGGGCTTATAACCCTACTTATCATCCCCCTACACGGGCTTATAGGGGTTACTCCAACTATAAGTAGGGTTGTAATCCCAGTTATAAGTAGCTCCTAGGTCCCATGCGCCTCCAAGTACGGCTCCTGAAGGGAGGAGCCTCTCAAGGAATTTGGGTGCTATCAGGTCCTCAATACTTACCACTATCATGCTGCTAGGTTTCTCGTGTCATTATGCTATACAACCCTAAACCCTAAACCCAAACCATAACTTTCCTCAAGCCCACAGCAGCTGGACTTCCAGTAGTCAAGTACATCAGGATGACAGTTTCTCAAAGCGCCCCCTGAAGTTTGCGCTGTAATCCCTCAAACCCTTACTGGGAGGCCCATGGGACTTGGTAACTACTTACAACTGGGATTATAACCCTACTTATAACTGGGGTAACCCCCATAAGCCCATTTAGGGGGATTATCAGTAGGGTTAAAAGCCCAGTTAGAAGTGGGGTCACTAAGCCCCATGGGCCTCCAAGTAGGAGGCTCCGGCGGGGCCCCTTTGGAAGAAACCCAAATAACACAGGGTTTAGGGCTGTATCTCTCGCAGTTCCTACAGAGCCCTTGCATGCCCCTCGTATTCGGATCTAGGGTTTAGGACCCTGTGGGTAAATCTTCTCACACAATTCCGAAACAGCTGTTACATACCCCACATACCACAACTCACTTGGCTAACTGTCCTCCTTGATTCACTAGGAGGGTTATGGCAGTCTCAACTCAAAAATCCTGACCTGTTGAAAAGCCATATGCCGGTCATGAATGGTCATGGAAGGACCCTACAAGAATCATATGCTAGCCATGGTTTAAACTCCTAGTATCACCCTTAATAAGCGTCCCCAATATAATCCCTAATCCCCTGCATAATCCCCTTAAAGGAGTTTAGACTATAGATCATATGATAGCCATGTGGTGCATATTCTGGGGACCCTAAACCCTATATTCCCCTGAGCTCCCGGGCGCTTTCCGCAAAAGCACCTGCTAGCTCCGCGCAGATTTCGCTGCGGTAACCTGAGACGTTCCTTACTTTGGGGGGTTCTATGGGTTTAGGGCTTAGGGTTAGGGCTTAGGGTTTAGGGGTTCTATGTGTTTAGGGCTTAAATTAGGATGTAGGGTTTAGGGTTTAGGGGACCCCTACTCCCATTTTCATACACATAACCCCCAAATAAGAGCCCCTTCTGACCTTACAACCACTGCCGCCGTCCCTGGCTCAAAATCGGTAACTCTAGGACAAGATCTACCCTAAAAGGTTCAAGCATGTTGAAGCTTACCTGTTCAGCTGCTTACTTGCTGGTGCTTCTGTGGGCACAATGTGAACCCTATATACAGTATCAAAACCTTAAAGCCTAAACCTCCCGCACTCCCTTCAAGCACCAGCGAGCTTCTTGCAGGTTGGGGCAATCAGGGTTAAGGCTTAGGGGTGGAATCTGGTAAGGCGTAACCTAGGATTTCTTTTGGGAGTTAAGGTGTGTGGAGTGTACGCTTTGGAGTTTAGTGGGAACCCTATATAATCTCCTACAGCCCGTTGAAGGGGTTTAAACTATAACTCATAATATGCCAGTTCCCAAAATGAGGGCCACAATGAATGATGATGTCCTTCTCATGATTGCTGTAGTTTCGTGGTGGTAGTAACTTCCGTCTTTATGGCTGAAGTGTCACTTTTGACGCCCTTTTCAGTGACAATTCATCCCTTGCCCATCATCATGCTCGCTGCATGGCCGCTCCAATTTCCAGCGACATGTGTCTGACCCTGAATACAAGTGCTTCTATGCGTCGAAATATGGGAGTTGCTGGAAACCCATTTTTACCTTTGAAATCTGGAAGGGGACCCCCTTAATTCTCACCAGGTCACCATGCATCCCCAAGGAACCTAGGGCCGCGTCACGGAAGAAAAGCGCGAAAAGGATGCTGGTATTTGCATAGCACTGCGAAAACATGACGACAACAGCAGGACTTCCAGGAAGACCCTGCTTGCCTTGAACCCTATACCTTGGGTACTGCCCCCACTCAGTAACAGCTGGATAATAAATATAATATGGGTATATATAGCCCTTAAGTAATAGGACCCCTAATATAGACTGTTACTGGGGAGGGGCAGCACCCAACTTCCCTAAACACCATACAGGAGTTTCTCATCCCTTTCTCACCCTCTGGAGGTGGGCCATCCCGCTGATAAGCCCTAAACCCCCTAAAGCCCTATGGATTCATCCCTAGAGTTTCAAAGGGGTTTCGAAAGGGTTCAGGGGTTTAGGGCTCCAAAAAGTACTACCTAAACCGCCTCAACCCTAAAAGCATGTAAAATAATTGCCTTTTGGATTATGTTCAGGGGTGTGGAGAAATTATTTTACCTACTTTTGGGCCCAGGTAAGACTTTGGGAACGAAAACACGTGCCAAAACCCCAAACCCTAAACTCTCTTCCCTGTAGCCTTAACGTCCCTAAACCATAGCCCCTAAACCCAAAGCCCCTGACCTCAATCCCTGAAGCTTTGCCCCTTAACCTCAAAAATGCTTAGAAGAATAGCCCTCTTACTTCTATTGATGGGTTCTTGGGCCAACTGCTTTGTTTTTACATGCTTTTGAGGTCGGGTATCCCTATAGGCCCCAACACCGACATCTTAGCCTCAATCCGGTATCAACATCCCCTATAGACTCCAACACCGAAACCCTAATTCCTCAACCCTCAAACCCTGGCCATTAGCATCCAAATACCTAAATGGGATGTAGCTGGGGCCCGAAGCAGCTACATAGCGGCCCAAGTTACACTCTCTGCTTGTAAGACCCGTTGAATGCAAGCCACATCCCATTTAAATAATTGGGTTATACGGGGTAAAATGAGTCATAGTCTAATCTCCTAGTATCCCCCTTAATACCCCCTACAATAGTCCCCTATAAAATCCCCTACATGACCCCTTTAAGGAATGTAGACTAAAGCTCATATAGGGAGATCAAGGGCTCATGAGGATACTGGCCGTGCTTTAAAATTCTATGAAATTAAGCAAATGCCCTGCCTTTTTCTATATGAGCTATAGTCTGAACTCCTAGTATCCCCCTTGATATCCCCTAAAGTAGTCCCCTATATAATCCCCTATAAAACCCCCCTTTAAGGAGTTTAGACTATAGCTCATATAGACAACCATCCAAGGTGAGGTCGGGTGCGGTTGTTCTATCATGTGGCTGGAGGATATGAGCGATACGTTTACCCTGATAAACCCTGAAACCCTAGCCCTAAACCCCCAAACCCTAGTCCCTACAACCTAAAACCCTAAACTCTAGACCCTCAACCCTGAACCCTGTTTCGAGGCTGCGATGAAACCAAGGCACGCTGCACGCCTCCCGATGTCGTAGGGCAAAGCCTAGGACGGGTAGTGGAGGGAAATCGAAGATCCCTGTAAATCGCCATATGATTCCAGTTCCCACTTCAGTTTCTATTTTCTTGTCCACATGCTTCTCTATTGTTGGGGGTGTATTATCCCCGGACCCTGTATAAGCCAATGTGAACCATAGGCAAAGCTCCGAGTATCCCCCTTACAAAGCCCGAAAATGCTCCCCGATAGAATCCCATATACAACCCCCAGTAATGAGTTTACACCCAAAACCACAACTCCCAAACCCGAAAAGGTAAACCCCAAGTAAACCCCAAACCCTACACCCTATATTCTGCCCTATATAACCCCCTAGAGGAGTTGAGACTATAGCTCATGTAGAGATTGTGTACTGACGGTTCGATTTCCGGCGAGGTAAGCAAGGATTTCTAGGGTTCAGGGGTTAGGGTTCAAAGGTTTAGGGTTTGGGGTAACCCCAAGTACCGCCTTATATAGAGGGTCGTTACGTCACGCAAGTGTAGGTAATTCGGGTTACAGGTAATCTTGGCCCAGACTTGCGGGCCCTAAACCCTAAAACCTAAACCTTAAAACCTAAACCCCAACGATAGATACGCAAGTAAATATCTCTGTAGGGTTTATGTTTGGGAGGGGTCCTTAAGGACCTGACGTTAAACTCAAGGCACAGACACTTCCAAAAAGCGGGGAATGCAAAACACACTTAACAGAATAGGTTCAGGGTTTAGGGTAGAAGGGAATTTCACGTCCCTCAAAACCCTTGTGGGCGTCAGGTGTAGGCTGCAAAACTTCGGGAAATTTGGGGATGCATCCATACTGTTGATGGAGGAAATATTGCACCACCTTAAGCCCCTAAAAGTCCTAGGAATTACAATAGTTTAGGGCCCCTACGTCGTGCAAAAACAGTAGGAGTTGCTGAAAATAGGGTTTTGAGGGGTACACGCGGACTAGGGATGAGGGTTTAGGATATGTGTATATATTGATATGCATACTTAGACCTCAAACCCCTGCCTCTGCTTTAGGGTACTTAGTTCTGTAGAGGTACTAGACATATGTAGAGTTTCGCATTCTGCATTAAGGGGTAGGGTATAGGGCTATAGGGGGTCTAGGTATACGGACTACCAAAGGATTTTGAAATGCCGCCTATAAAGAGGTTTTAGGGTTGAAGGTTGGGGCTTTAGGGTTTAGGGTTTGGGAGAAACTATTGACATAGTCTCGTCCGATCCAGGCACACGGACTTCTCATTGGGATAGTATTCACATGCAACTCTCTATTGGTGTTTGGG
Organism: Symbiodinium pilosum; assembly: GCA_905231905.1. Lineage (NCBI taxonomy): Eukaryota > Dinophyceae > Suessiales > Symbiodiniaceae > Symbiodinium > Symbiodinium pilosum. The sequence goes on along the minus strand of CAJNIZ010001179.1, from coordinate 12,905 downwards.
CCTAATTGTAGTTTAGGCTACGATCACCCAGAATTGTTGCATCCGCGCTTGGCAACCCTAAGCCCTACACCCTAAACTGCCCCGAATGCGGCATCGTGTTTTGCGTAAGTTCTTGAGCGCACTTTGCTTTGAAAACCGACGGATTCCCTGCAATAAGGGTCCAAGTACCTATATACTGCAGAGTGTTGCTTTTAGGGTTTACGATTTGGGGAAGGGTCCAAGTACATACTGGATCTGACGCTTTTGTCCCTTTCTGGATACCATGCATATTAGGGGCCGTATTATAGGCAGGCCCCCCAAAAGATTATGCTGTTGACAACCCACCATGTAGCATATACTTGAGCTCCATAGCACTTACATAGGAAGCCCCTTTGGGAGCTAAGCTTCTGCTGTAGAAGACCGTAGCGACATGATCACAAGATCATCCTATTAGTAAGCTCCCACCCACTGCTTTCTTTTTAATCCCTATATGTTACTTCCTCAAAATAGGGCTCCAAGAGACCCCTAGGGACATATCGAATCTCTGACGAGATCGTTGGGGTCCTCGTATAGGGTAACGTTGGGGTTCTGCTTACGTAAACTAACATACATCTGGATCCAGGGGCTTAAGTACTTGCCATGAACCCTTTGGGCGAGAAACCCTAAAACCACACCCAAACCCTACACCTCAAACCCTAAACCAAGTACTTGGACCCCTTGGGCTAGAGACTTGGCTTCGCTAGTCGCATCGCTCAAGATGGAACGTGAGCTGTGCCACTTGATTGCAGTAGCAACAAACCTTCTTTCGGCTTGGGGTTTGGGAATGTTGCTGCCCTAAACCCTATAGGGTTTCCGGTTTAGGGTATATACATCCCGAAAACAATCCTCGAAAGCATGGGGTTTGGGGTCTAGAGGATGGGCTTTAGGATTTCGGGCTCAATAGCCTTCAGGGTCCCACTTCCATGCTACTGAGACGCGGTTTAGGGTTGCCTGGACCCCAAAAGTATGTGAAAATAATGGCCCTTATGGCTAATATTATGGGTTTAGGGCTATTATCTTACATGCTTTTGGGGTTTAGGTAGGGTTTGGGGTTACTGTGGGTACTAACCTACTAACCTTCCCGCACAACCTTTTTGAAACTGAGCTCCGCTAGCTCCCAAGGTCTTAGGGACTTGAGTTGATGCAGGTTTCTCAACCCAACCTCCACGCGGTTTAGGGTTTAGGGTTTACGGTTTAGGGTTTAGGGTAAACCCATTTCTGAGAGTGACACCTGTTGTTGGGCCCTCCTTTTTCCTGGGGTTCTGGCTCGACAGAAACTCGCCATACAAGTGTTTGGGGCTTCGGGGGGAGGGGCCACGTTTAACCTAAAAACTGAAAAAGCCGAAACCTACTTATGTTTGAGTGTGGTGGCCACAGATTTGGCGCAGGTCCGCCGAGGATGTCAGCTTTTATTTGAGTTTAGGATTTAAGGGTCCATGCACCTGCAAGTTGAGGCCTAAATGCGTTTCTACATCTTCCTACACAAGTGCTTCGGGTCCAGATTACAACCCATTCATTGGTTTCACTCACTCATGTTTGCTATATGTGCTGAAAGAGATGCCCAGGCTGACACGGAATTCTTCCAGAGCTCTATGTACCAAAACCTACGAGGACGCTCTGTTAGTGTATTTCTGGCGCGCCCTAAGCGAAGGAACATAGTCCTTCTACCAAGGTAGATGCCCCCAGCAAAGCGCGGGAAGCATTAGGTAATTGTTCAGAAAGCCTCCCTTGCAAAGGTTCAGGATTTAGGCTTTCGGTCATCCCATATAGAGAACCTACGAAATACATTGTAGGCATTAACCCCTAAACCCTACACCCACAAACTCCTCAACCCTAAACCCTAAACTCTAAACTCTAAACCCTAAGCCCTTGAGCCCCTAAACCCTAAAACCATAAACCCTTAAGCCCTAAACCCTAAACCTTCTTCTATCTACCCAAGGACTAGGGCTGACCTACCGCATCCAGAAGCGATTATTGAAACCTACAGCCGAATGCTTAGGGTTTAGGGTTTAAACCTCGTATGTACTATAGTCAAAGGGAGTCATATAGGGGATTATATAGGGAACTACTACAGGGGTTATCAAGAGGGATACCAGGAGTTTAGACTGTGGCTCATGTCATGAACAGTCAATATGTCCTACGTAGTTCATAAGGGGCCATATTAGGGACAATGCTAAACTACAAGGGACCTGTATGTGCACTGTTAAGGGTCCCAGAATACAGCTAAAATTGACAGTACCTCATATCACCTTACTGTTGCTGCCGGGTACTATGATGATTACCCTTACCACGTCATGACTATGGCAGTACTGATACAGTTGCTCTGAACCCTAAACCATAAAAACAAAAAAAAAAACTAACCCCTATACTGCTGCTTCTATCTCCAATCCTTTCCAATGTCTAAGGTTGGAAGTATAGGCCCCTAGTATGGGCCCTTAACCCTGGGATCCTGATATACCTACTATATACCCTATATGTACCCTTGAGGGTCTGTAGAACCCCCCTAAAAAGCCAAAGGGCCCATACTAGGGGCCCATACTTCCAACCGTAGACAATGTCCCGTGTGTTTTGAACTAGGTTCTCACCATGACTTAGGGCTGCTCGAAGCCTCGCGCCAATCTGGGTTGTTGTGAAGGGACTGAATCCAAGCTACTATATTGGTGTTTAGGGTTTAAGTTGCTATATTGGGGTTACGGGATTATATATATATATGTATATATATAGGGATATACATATATAGATATAAATATAGATACAGATGTGTCTATATATATATATATATAGGGTTTAGGGTTTAGGTTGTTTAGGGACTTAGTTTCAGTTACTATATTGGGGGTATACGGTATATATGTATACATGTGTTGGGCTGAGGTTTAGGGTTTAGACTGTTAAGGGACGTAATTCAATTTACGATCTTGCGGAAACACTACAATTTGCCATAAATACAAATCAATCATGGTAACTGAATTTGAGTTCCTTGACAGCAACCCAGCCAATACAGTCACTGTGCTAGAAGGCTTTCACTCCATTCTGAGAAGTCTAAGGGATGAGGGTTTAGGGTGTTTAGAGTTTTTCAGGGTGTTTAACGTTCAGGCTTGAAAGTTTATGATGTGTAGGCCTTGCAGGAAATCTACATAGCATATATACACAGTCCGCATAATTCCGGGAGAATTGTTGCGGCTTAGAATGTAGGCTCTCAGCAATTGCAGTTCAACTAGCCACAGACTTGAGCGTCAGATATGTGGAGACAAGTGGCACCTCTCCATATGAAACACGAAACGGTGGCGTCTGGGTGACATCAGGGAGGCTTCAGAAACCAGCGTGAAGCTAAACTGGTAACAGGACGCTTCATACAACAGGAAGACAAGCAGCCTCTTGAAGGCCCCCCTGCTTCGGTACATGCGAGGAGTTAGCGCGTTTGCACTGATATGCATTGACTGGCTCTCACTCAGCCCCTAAACCCGAATCGCCAGAAGCCAAGCGATGGATTACGCGGTGACTGTTTGTGTAAGGACAGGCCAACCTGAACCCCAAAAGTGTGTAAAATAGCGGACTTTTGTGCTAGTTTTAGAGGTTGTGGGCTATTATTTTACCTACATTTGGGGCCCAGGAAGGGCTTACTAAGCAGCAGTCTACACACCCCTTAGCCTTCGCGGCCATTCCCGAACTGCTCAAGTTATACACACCCTGAGGCCTGAAATGAAGCTGTTTTGGGACTCTTTCCTTTACAATAGGGGCCATCCGAAGTTGCTCCATCCTAACCCCAGACCCTCCCTGAACTGGGGAACTGAGAGCCAGTCTGCTCTGCGTCATGAACCTAGACCGTCCAACGTCGCAGCCCTTTGGCTTTTTGTTTTTGGGCTTGGGGTTTCAGGTCCGAACAAGAATCATACCTGAAAAGATCGTTCCAAACTCCAAAAAGGAACTACAGTAGTGTAGGGTCCAGGACGGCACAATGTTACACTTTGTGTAGCAGTGCCGTGGCGTACGGCAGCCGGGCGGCCCATGGTTAGGCAACTATAAGATAAAGAAGAATTAGGGTTTCGTAAGATTGGTTTAGAGTATAGGGTTTAGGGTTTGGGGGTACCATTACGGTACCCTTTGTGAAGTCCCCATAAATCATAGCAAGGCGTGGCAAGGAGTTAAAAGACACGGTGCTTGCAGGTTTGGGGTTCAAGGTTTAGGGGTTCCGAAACCCAAATCGCCAAGACGACTTATGGTAGCTGGCAGATTATTACATTCATGATGGCAGAAACGAAAAAGTTCGCAGGTGTGCTTCAGCAATAAACCCTAAACCCTAAACCCTAAACCGCGCTCTATCTTTGCATATCACCGAGAAAGTCGTGCTCCTGATTTTCAGCGACTCAGCTTTTCTTGCATGTTTCTCTGAGCCGAAAGTAACAAACCTAAAAAATTGAAACAACACAACAAAGGGTTTAGGGTTTAGGGTTTAGGGCTCCATGAAAGTACCTAGACCCTCCTCCTACCCTCTATTAGGGCCTAAGTACCCACTATTAGAGATCATATATCCCCAATTAAGTGTACAAGGAACGTCCTGGTAATGACAGCAAAGCAAGGTGTAGGGATTTGGGTGTTGAGAGCTTGGGGTGATGTCTTATGTTGAAAGCGGGACAGGTCTTGTGTCTGAGGCTAGGCAACGCCTGAACCCTAAATCCCAAACCCGAAAAGGCTTCAGGAAGCTCCTATGGCTTTCCTGAACTACCCCATCCCTAAACCCTAAACCCTAGACCACTTCACAAACAACGATGAAGCCTGAACTCTAAACCCCAAGTCCTACTGCAAACCCATGATTGATAGCCCCCCTCCTTTTAAGGGTATTAGGGTTTAGGATCCCTACTCTGCTCTCTATTAAGGGGAGGGGGTCGATTAATCAGGGGTCTGGGTTAGTGGGTTACCTGCCACAAATCTTGGAATTCGACATTTATGTAGCACCTTTGTAAGGGACTGTGGTCTGTAATCGTTGCACAGTTTTTTTAGGGGGCCCACATTACTTTCGGGGAGGGTAAACGCCTTCAATGCTGATTCATGGGCAAGCCCAGCATCGGGAAAAAGACTGCAATCGGCCTTCAGGAACATCGGGAACATGACCAGCAGTGAATTCAGCCCTTTTCGTGTGGGTCGAGGGCTGCGCAGTACTAAGCCCAAATATTCATTAATCGCTAGACTGCTTCGACATTGGGATACTAAAAATGAGGGGTCTACGCTATTTGGCTTGATAATCACCTAGTTCTTTGCGGGGCTTCGGAAACGTCAAGTGAAACAACTTTCACTTTCACCATTTCGCGTCTTTTAGAGCACGTCTCGCCGACAACAACAACTGCTGCTGCTGCTGCTGCTGCTGCTGCTGCTGGTACTGGTAGCGGTACTGGTACTGGTACTGCTCCTGCTCCTACTCCTCCTCGTCCTCCTACTCCTACTCCTACTCCTACTCCTGCTCCTGCTCCTACTACTAGTACTACTACTACTACTACTACTACTACTGCTACGACTACTACTACTACTACTATTACTACTACCACTACCACCACTACTACGACTACTGAATGAGGAAACCCTGCACCACTCAGGGCCCATGAAGCACTGTGATTCTGAAGATTCAACATAGAGTGGTGCAGGATTTCTTCTGCCAACAATACATCCCTTTTGCAAATGCCTCCAAGAAGGACCAACGATTGAAGCTAAAAGTCCTGCGCGACCGTGAATCGCGATGCCAATTCAAAATTATGGTATTCTAGTACGCTATTACGGTCATGCTGCGTTCTTCGTGTAAACACTTACACGCCTTGCATTCTTCATGAGCGTAAAATCCTGGCAAGGACAATGGCTTTGGTCGAGGGGGATCAAAATTGCAGAGCACAGAGGGATCCTACACCCTGAGCCATAAACCCTAAGCCCTAAACCCTACAGACCCTTAGCCCTAGACCTCCAAGCTCCTGCCTCCTTTTGCCCTTTTCCCCACCTCAAGGGACTTAGCAATCGGCTGTGCAAGCGATACATGGCCTAAAGCAATCAAAGTTACCTGAACCCCAAAAGTATGTAAGATAATTGCCTTTTGGGCTATGTTGAGGGGTTTGGGCTTTTGTTTTACCTACATTTGGGGCCCAGGTGGCCGAAATTCAGACAGGCGGGACGCACGCTCAGCACTGATGGCATTTAGGATCTAAGCAGGGTTTAGGGGTCTATTCAGGGGACAGAAAATGTCACGGGCCACTGAAGCCAACAGGCAACTGTGGGCTTTCAAGTATGCTCTAGTTAGAATAGAACCTGAGCTAATTCTATCCGTCTACAGGGATAAGCACAATTTTCGCGCAAACATTAGTGCCCCCCCTGTACGGTCCTGATGACGGCCTCGTATTCCATTTGCAAATGTGACGAACCTGAATTCCAAGACACACATATTGAAGCAGCCCTAAGACTCCAACCAAACCTTTCGCGCTGGGCTGCATCATGCGTACAGAGGACTGGGTATGGGAGTGTGCCTGGGCAACCGTTCCCCGAACAGAAACAGAAGAACTAGGCGGATTTGAAGTTACGATATCTGCCCTAAACCCTAAACCCTCCGTGGGACCCCTGCTAGAGGACCCAATACTACACGAGCTACTCGTACAGGGGAAAATCCTGTAGTCCAGTAGTAATCAATGTATTTTCCCTGTAAACCTCGCAGAAATTCATTACTTCTCCTAGGGTCCAAGGACCAAAGTAATGGGGCTTATGCACTTATCTGACAGATTATTGGTATCTAAAGCCCAGCACAGCCCTAAAGCCCTGAAACTCACCATCCTAAACCCTAAACCCATCACACCCTTATATTTGGATGCTTGGTCCTTTCGGGATTCCCTGGAAGGATCCCAAAACGCAGTAACATAACTCCCTAATTCGGGTTTAGGGTTTAGGGTTTAGGGTTTAAGGTTTAGGGTTTAGGGTTTAGGGTTTAGGGTTTAGGGGTTTAGGGGTTTAGGGGTTTACGGCTTAGAGGGTCAGAGGCTCTTGGGGCGGTGAGTGGCAATTGCACATACCTGGCTCCTCATTGGAATATGGGTTACGAAACAACGTACTATGTATATTGATTCATATTCATTGCGTTTTGACTAAAGAAGAACGAGAACTATGCGATAATTATTCAAGTTTGGCCCAGCTACTGTTCTGTCAAAAACTGCATGACTAAACTAACCACACCACATGTTGATGAATCACCAGAAGCCTCAATCCTGAAACCCGAAACCCTACCCTGTAAATCTAACAACCCTAAACCTGAACGCTTATGCGAAGAACCTGGAACCTCTGAGGGTTTAGTGATCTTCTGCTGAGTGTGGCACCTGTCTCGCTTGAAATCGCTGACTTGAGTCATGGATCTAGCTTGCTCTGGGCTTTAGGGTCAGGGCAAGTTGACAGGGTCTTGCAGCAAATCCAAGAGATAAAGTTCTTCGGGATTGGGCATATGTGTCTGTTCAACCTAGGTATCTTGAGCTCTGTAACCTAAACCCTGACTGAAACCACAAAGTGTAGGCACCCCTGCATCCTCAATGCAGATGGTGGGTAGCTACGTGATGGATGGGTCCTACTTCTGGTCTCCCCAGTAGGACACCACGCGCTCACCAATCCCGCTACCAAACCCTAGATACTTGGAGGTCCATTGTACTTATAACCTACTTAGTAACTGTAGTTATAACCTAATTATAAGTCCCATAACTACAGTTACCCTAGATATAATAGGATTATAACTACAGTTACTAAGTAGGTTATAAGTACAATGGACCTCCAAGTATACACACCCAAAACCACAGCGAAACACCCTACTTCACAGCAATGGTTAGGCATTTCCGCTCTCAAGCTTGCGTATGGTGTAGGCGTCAAGGGCTTAGGACTCTAAACCCTAAACCCTAAAACTCAGTTTAGGGCGCATGAGATGTTTTTCATGCAAAGTTTTTCAGCGAAGTCTAAACCAAGGTTTTAGTTCACGCTTGGATGTGGCGGAAAACAGCAAAGGACATTCCGCAAGTACAAGCCAGTTTAGCTGTTTGTTGGACTTGGGCTGTTTAAGCTTGACTTCAGGTCTTGCATATGAGAAACCACTGCCAAAGTAGTGACCTTCTGCGAGTATAGCCAGATTAGTTTTTTGTTGGACTTGGGTTGTTTTCCTGATTACCTGGTTTCTGAGCGGCCTTGCAATGAGAACAGGTGGCACTCCGCAAAGGTGTAGTAACCTCTACCCTACGGGTGCGAAGTACACAGCCATCATATACTCCCAAAAACACAGGCAACGATTTTTCTGCAAAATCTAATATACTGAATTGTAATAATAGAACTAATATCATAATAATAGGATATTCTATACCGGCCTTTTAGGGCTACACGATATTCACCGCTTAGGTTCAAAGTACCTAAAGGCTGAGTTTTCGTTTGAATCGCCTTGCAGCATGTGTTTAGGTTTTAGGGTCGGCAGCTGACACAAGAAAAACCAACCAATGCGGACAAGCGGTCTAGTAGCGTACGGCGCGTGCGCATGCCGACAACCCTTGCCTTCTCTAGCCGCCCTGAACACGAAACGAACGCAAGACTCCACACCAAACCAAACCACGTCCAACCACTCAAAACCACACTTGTTGGAAGCCTAAACGCTAAACCCTTAAAGGGTTGTTGGGTATGTGTGAGATTGAGATCCACTGGTGCAGAGGGATGAAATCCACATCAATATAGGACCCTGCGGCTTGTAGTGGAGGGCCCCCCTGTGAGCCCCCTGTCAGGGTGATGTAGGATGAAACATGGTTTATGATTTAGGGACCTTAACCTACTAATCGTGACCACAGGGAACAATGGTGATCGTCTTAACGCCCCTAGATCTTCCTAATGTGCCACCATTAGTAGGTGGGAAGGACCACCGAAAAGAGGATACAACATAATTGCTGGGGACCCCAAACCCCGGACATCGGAAAGGGTTGGAAAGTGATGTGGACTGTCATTGCCCAGAACCGGAAGGAAGTATCAATGTGCCACACTTCAGATGCATGACTCATTGCTACGCTCGCTGTGCCATGTAGGGTTAAGAGAGCGCACCGCTCACTTCGGAACAACATCTAGCTATCGAAGATTGCAGATCCTATTCCCCCCCCCTCTAGGCAAAACTCCTCCACTACGTAAGAATAGATAAGGTGTAATCTTATCATTCTGTAATTGGGGGAGTGTTTATTGATAGAAGGGTTGGGGAGGTTTGTGAGGAAAGGGCAGGATTAAAGCTTAAACCCTACACCCTGAACCAGTTCATCATGAATCCCCAAACGCCACAAGGCATCCCCAATTTTCCTGTGCCCTGGCCTATGGAGAAAACCAGGTTAGGCTTCAGGGTTTAGGGTTTCGAGGCTGCAGGGGGCAGTTAAGGTGTAGGTGTTAAACTTTAAGATCTAGGATGATAGACGAACACCTTGCAACACCTAGGATCCCCCAATATACGGGAATTCCTTGGGTCTAGGGTATGTAAGGTGGTGTAAATTCTGAAGCAAGCTGTGGACAAAAATGGGGGGCGGGGTACACTTCAATCATCTAAGGTACACTCGTATAGGGGACCCCCAGATAGGACAGACCCCTAAGAAGGACACTTGGTAGGTACCTAGAGCATACTTAGAAGTTCCGTCTTTTCTGGGGGTAACTTGGGGATCTAGGTGATGTGCTGCAAGTCTACAAATGCCTAGGGTCTGTACTCCTGAGCTGGGATTCAAACCTTGGAATAAAACCCTAAACCACCCTTCACTAGGCTTGAGAGCTTAGGGTATTTGGGGATCCCAAGTCCAAGGGTGCAAACCTTGGAGCCTTTGGTTCAGAATCTTCCACACCAACCGGCCTTCCCGTCCGCAATTCCTAAATTGGGCCCTAGAGCTACATGGGATGATAAGCCAAGGGGATTCTCTTGGGGGGTCCCTACCTTTTGAAAGCTCCCTAATCCTACCCCAGAACCATATGAGACACTGTCTGAACTCCTAGTATCCCCCTTAATAAACCCTATAGCAGTTCCAATGTAATCCCCTATATAACCCCCTTTAATTAAGGAGTTTAGACTACAGTACATATGGGTCATGGACTGTGGGTCCCGAGGTAAATGTTGTTGATGGACTCCGGTATCCTTGGGGCCTAGGGTTGGAGTCGGCTGCCATCTTAGCCCCTGAGATTTGGGATGCAGGTGGCAGATGATGACCAAGCCAGGTCACCTCCACCCCAACAGGCGCCGTGCTCTTTTCAGCTTTCTTACTTGGAGGGTCATGGGGACTTAGTAACTAGGTTAATAATGGGGCTAATCCGCGTTGTTATTTGGCTTATAGGGGTTAGTAACCTACTTACTAAGTCCCCCTGTCCCTCCAAGTAAGACTCCAAAGGGATGCCATAGGTCTAAGGTACGAACCTTTTCATAGGGTTCAAGGTGTATGGTTTAGGGTTGAGGGTGTGTAGGGCTGCTATTCATGGGTGCATGCGGAATGCTTTTAACTTAAGGTCCCAAAACTGGACATCCAATATATACACTCATCAACTACCATATTCAAGCCCTACTTCATTAAAAGAAAAAAACACCCGAAGACTAAGGGCTCGCCCTAAACCTAAACTTTAAGCCCATATTGGGGTCCCAGACTTCCAACATAAGAACAGCAGGTTCAGCGGGTAAGGCAGACACAACCCAATACTTCGGACTGTAAAACTTACCAGGCTATACTCAGAAGTTTAAGAGGACAAGTATTAATGTGGCACAAGGTCCTGGGGGCTCAGGGTTTAGCTGTCAGGTTGACAGTCAGGGTTTAGGGGTTAAGGGTTTTGCAGTGGTAAGGTTTGATACTCTGGTTGCCTCAGGGCCTCCTTACGCTGGCGGATGACATTCTATTGGGCGCTTTACAGCGGATGATCTGCATCTATAACCCTACCTGGACCCTGGATGTCGTACCTGATTTGGGGATATCCCCTACAAAGCTGTAGGGTTGGTCAGTACCAAACCGCAATAAGGAAGGACATCCAGGGTGCAGGTAGACTGTAAGTAGACCACCGAAATTGATTACCTGGGTGGATTGCAGGTCGGGCATAACCACAACCTTTTGAGAGGTTTAGGGCTTTGTAATTCTTATTGGGGCTACCCACAAGGTACTCTGAATCCCTAAACCCAAGCCTTGAACCTTAAAACCCTAACCCTTCAAACCCCAGAACCCTAGGCCTTCACCTCTAAAATCCGAAACCTTTAACCTTGAAAGCCTAAGCCTGTTACCCTAAAACCCTAAACCTTGAACCCTAAAACCCTAAGCTTCATCGGAAGAGCAAAGCTCCGCTCCTTGTTGGTTCGAGCTAGGCATCAGCAAACAGAGGATCCTAGACGGGGCCCAGGATTCGGGTTCAGGGTTTTGTGTGTAGGGTCTAGGGTTTAGGGTCTATGTTTTAGGGTCTAAGGTTTAGGGTCCCAAAACAGTTTGTGATGACCTTAAATACGTTTAGGTAAAACTAGCCACTCTTGTACAGTTTCAGGTGGAAGGTTTAGGGTCCTCAAATGAAAAAGCGCAGAGGAAGACATAAAGGGGACTACCTACTAGGCGCCCTTGCCGCCGACTATGTGGGTAATATGCAGAGTATCTAGTAATAAGGGGGGGTGCACAACTACCCGAAACCCTAGACCCTAAAGCGTGAAGCCTAGGAATTCACAGTCATGTCGCACTCGTTTTATTGAACTGACGATCTTTGGTGTGTTTCGCGGGTCTCTTAAAGACTTTTGGGCCACCGTTATGTTAGGCCTTAGGATTTAGGGCTCAGGCCACTGTTCGAAGACATTCTTTACATGGCTGGCTGTTCAGGAACTTATTTAGTTACTATAATAAGGAACGCCTATTATCTACTATACAACCCCTAAACCCTTAACCCTACACCCACAAGCTCCCCTTCTTCAACATGTGAAACCCAAAACCCTAAGCCTTCAACCCTACACCTCAAAGCCTAAACCGCGTGCTACCCCAAATGTGTCAATCCCGCACTACCCGGGCCCCAAGAGTAGGTAAAATCATATCCCCAAACCTTTAAACATAGCCCCTACGGCCATGATTTTGCATACTTTTGGGGTTCAGGTAGCCTTGAACCGTAAAACCCTAAATCCTAACACCCAAAAATCTCAAACCCTATCCCCTTCAAAAATGAATCCCAGAGCCCTCAGTACCATCAGAGGCTCATTCAGGATGCCGGCGGTAGTCAAGTTGCTTGGAGCCCTTTTGTTAGGGTTTGGGGTTTATGGTTGTGGGCTTAGGGTTCAGGGTTTAGGATTTAGGGTCTAGGGTTTTAAGGTTTCGGAGAGGGGGGGGGGTCTCATACATGAGACAGTGCAACATTGTGTGGAAATAGGATTAGGGCCTCCAGACTCATGGAAAGCCCTGATAAAGAACCTACGGTATACATTGGGTACTGCCCCCTCCCAGTAACAGTTTATATTAGGGATCCTAGTAAGGGCTATATATAACCATATTGTAGTTAATATCCAGCTGTTGCTGGGCGGGGGCAGTACCCAAGGTATACAATACATGCCGGTGTGCCTGGCAACTTCCGCTAATGTGGAAGAATTTCAGAATTTCAGCTCAAGCCAATATGGGATCATGTTCTGTGTAAACAGCATTTGGGGTGAGGTCAGGTGAGGTTG
>CAJNIZ010001178.1:2024-19312 GCA_905231905.1 Symbiodinium pilosum | reverse complement strand
GTCACATCCAAAAGGACGATGTCCTTCACGTCGCCTGCCAACACACCGGCCTGCACAGCTGCACCCACGGCCACCACCTCATCCGGATTCACACTCTGGTTGGGCTTCTTGCCACCAACCAACTCGGAGGCCAGACTCTGAATAGACGGGATTCGGGTGGAGCCACCCACCAGCACGATCTCGTTGATGTCGCTGGCACTCAGCTTGGAATCCTTCAGGGCGTTCTCCACTGGGGTCCTGCACCGCTGATGCTGGACGGGCGCAAGTTCAACAACGAAGCAAAAGCTGTCTCATGTCCTGCAGCGGGCAATCAGCTTGCTGGCCAGCTGCTCGAACTTGGCACGTGACAGGCTCTGCTCGATGTGCTTGGGGCCCGTGGCATCAGCGGTGATGAAGGGCAGGGAGATCTTGGCCTAGCCGCAGATCGCCGCAAAGTCTGCAGCTGCTACTGTACCCACTGCACTGCCATACACTGCCATCAAAGACCTGCTGAACCCGCAGACATCAGCAGACACGCGCGCCTCCTGCACACCTGAGAGCTCGATCTTGGCCTTCTCCGAGGCCTCGGTCAGGCGCTGAAGTGCCTGCCTGTCCTTCAGGAGGTCGATGCCCTGAGCAGTGCAGAAGCCACAAATTCACGACACAACAGAAACTAGGAACCCACAGGCCTCAGTCTTCTGGAAGTCTTCCGCCAGCCAGTCCACAATCACCTTGTCGAAGTCGTCACCACCGAGGTGGGTGTCGCCGTTCGTGGCCAGCACCTCACAGACTCCGTCACCGACCTCAAGGACGGAGACGTCGAAGGTGCCGCCGCCGAGGTCGAAGACCAGGATGGTCTCGTTGTTTGCCTTCTCAAGGCCATAGGCCAGGGACGCGGCCGTGGGCTCGTTCACGATACGCAGCACGTCCAGTCCGGCAATCTTTCCGGCATCCTTTGTGGCCTGGCAGGTCTTTCAAATCTTCATCTCCAAGCACGTCTGGCCCAGAGAGGCCCACACTACGCTGTCCTACACCCCTTTCAACGCCACGCCTGACGCTGGGAGTCGTTGAAGTAAGCCGGGACCGTCACCACGGCCTTCAGAGATGCAACAGAAAGTCAGTCCACTGCTTCTAAACTTGAGCACTACCAGAAAGATCCAGTAATAGAAGCTATGCCGGGCACCTTCTGGACGGTGGCGCTGAGGTACTTGCCGGCATCCCCGCTGAGCTTTCGCAGCACCTGTGCGGAGATCTCCTCCGGAGCGAACTTCTTGCTCAAGACCGGGCAGTCGATCTTCACCTTCTGGCCTTCAAAGTCCACCTGGTAGGACACCTCCTTCAACTCCTCCTCCACTTCGCCAGGCTGGCGGCCGACAAAGCGCTTCACCGAGTAGAAGGTGTTCTCCGGGTTCACCACGGCCTGCCGTGGTGCAAACATCCTGAAACATCCTGAAATGGGCTAAAACTGAAGAACACGGAAACTACCAACTGCGAAGCTGCAAGCGCTGCGGGCCTGGCGCTTAGCGATCTGTCCCACCAGCAGCTCGCCGCTCTTGGAGTAGGCTACGACGCTCGGCGTGGTACGGGCACCCTCTGCGTTGGGGATCACAGTCGGGGCACCGGCCTCCCAAAGACACTCAAGACTCCAAGTTCACCTACCCTGCTACAAAACTTTAGTTGAGGCCATCCATGCCGATCCTCCATAGCAGCCACGGCAGAGTTCGTGGTGCCCAGGTCAATGCCAACCACTTTCTCACCAGGGGCCACTTCCGCACGTGCAGCAACCTGTGCCAGCAGCGACACAGGCATGAGCAAAACACCGAGGAGCGCAGGCACTTGGGCCACGGCTCGGGAGGCCCGGGTCTTTCGGCGCGTGGACGCCGCCACAGCACCCGCGGCAGTGGCGGCCGCAGCGCCGACGGTGAAGGCGCTGCCTCTGGCAGGTACCATGAAACCATTTTGTGATGCAAAATGTTCCCATGTCTTTGTTAGCCTGCTTCTGGCGTTGCAGGAACTGCCTGTTGCGCATTCAGCATTTTTTGGCACCTGCACAACTGGCTTGTCCATGGCCTTTGCTGCTGCAGCATGGACTTCTGCAGCAGGTACTCGTCGATTAGCTCCATCTGGACGGGTGTTTTGCACGTGATGGCTGAGCATTGGTTCAATGTTACATTCCCAAATCACAAGGCCTGGAGTTGCGACAAAACCAAGCCTTGTGCCAGGCAGTGCCCCAAAATGTCCGCACCGAGAAGTAATTGCGTGAAGACAAGGTTTCGCTAGGCTACCCACGCACCAAGTCCAACGCAGGCCACAGCCGCAGTCCCCAGTTTTTGGGACGCCATTGCACACCTTTGCCACGAATGGGCGTGCCGATGCAGCAGCATTCGGATTCGGGAACAACAACAAGGTCCACACGTCTCGAAAGGTCGCTTGCTGATCAATTTTGAGCTTAGGACAGGCTGCGACAATCACCCGCAAAAAGAAGTGGCACGCCAATAGAAATTTTCGCTTCGCCAACAATGACAAGTCCATGCAAAAGCATGAACCAGTTTCTCTGCATCGTACAGACGAATGCCCTCCAAAGAACCTCGCAACACCTAAAGTTCAATGTCGATGAATAAACTGTTCCGAACACAGAAATTGCCACTGAATTGTCTGATATGTTGCATTCATTGCCTCTGATTTCCATAACTTGCACAAATCACGACAATTTGGTGCTGGTTGGGGTCTCTCAGAACCCCAAACAGTAACCAAGCGGGGTCTGGGGAGTGTCAAGATTTCTCCATCATCAACCGCAAATTTGTCCGGCAAAACACTCAAAAAATTCACGCATCACGCAAACATGCATTCAAAACCAACATGCGCCGATCAAGCAATCTGAATCACCAAAGCTCGCATGCATGCAAACGCACTGAAAACCATATACAAGTAGGCGCTTAATCATGGGATAAAAGGCCCTGCACCCTTCCCCGCAGACCAACAAAATCAAGAAAACAGTAAACACTTGCACGCGGTATCAAAAGATTGTTCACCATCAGAAAAAATGTGCAGGCCATTTTTTCCAATGCGCAAGCCTTTGTCAGAAAGGCCGTCAGCCTCGGCAGCTGTTTTCTAAGTGGCTTCTTTGGGGGTTTATGTACTAGACTTGCCCAAGCCCTTCTGTTTTGAGTCATGGGTTGTATTCTTCTATATAAGGAGGTGTTGTCCATCCACATCAAGGAGGTTGAAACATGAGAAGATCTCACTAGGGTGATATTAGGAATACGGAAAAAGGTGTTATTAATGTCATCATGGGCCGGAGGTTAATCTGAGGCCGGATGGGCTATGCGCTGAGATGCCTCAGCCATCCCGGACTCTGCCCGGTGGAGACGGGGGCGTCCTACTCGGTTAGGACCTCTGGTGTACCTATACTGCCCAGAGGGCATAAAAGTGGAATGATATTCAAGGAATCACGATGCCCAAACAAATGACCTAAAAGAGTGAATCGGTTTTGAGAATACATTTGGGAGGGGGTGACTACTCGCCTAGAGTTGTATGCGAAGCCCGTCAGGTATTGATTGGAGCACTCCTCTGCAGAGGGGTTGAGGACCCTATGATAGAAAGAGGACTTAATACAGAAAATGCGACGAATAGATTTAAAATGTACGTGATCAATTCTAGTTAGCTGCGGGGGAGTAAGCTGGGCACTCTCCATTGCATATAGCAGGATGGACTGAACAACAGATCTATAAACAGTGAGCTTCCATGAGGGAGGAAGAGATTTATGTCCAAGCAACGGCTCCAGGAGTTTTGAAGCGGAGACCGCTTGTGATATTCTATAGGAGACGTTTTTTCTATTACTAACTAAGAGATCGTAGTACAATATTGAGCTCAGCCATTGTGAAAGAAGAATCACATTGTATAATTGGAGAAGGAGAGGGAGGAATATGGTGATCTTCCGCAGGAGCATGCCATACTTTTTGGGAGAAGTATTCTGCGAATGTGGAGGCACGCTGGTGCTTAGCGGAGAGCTTTCCATGGATATTAAAAAGATTCACGGAACGTGGAACAAAAGGTTTGCGAATTTGCCTATCTGTTCTCCACTGTTGGATGGAGGGAGCATGAAAGTCTTCCTGGAGGTGCGCAGCAATGAATTGCTTCTTATCTTTGGAGGCTGATTTTTTGATCCGATTACGGATAGATTTGAGCTCTGGTACGGTAAGATCCTTTACAGACTGAAAAGAGGAAATAAGAGAAAGAGTAGATTCAGAGATTTCCAAGGTTTTTTAGGCGAGATAGGTAAAGTGGGAATGAGGTTACAATGTTTGAGGAGCAATGAGCGGAGAAACTCAGATTGCTCTTGCGGTGATTTAGTATTCCAGAGGTCAGAATTATAGGCTAACTGCGGAGGAGAAAGGGGTTGAGTGCGAGGAGGGGAAAATCTACCCAGGCTGCCGTATGTTGTGACTCCACGTTTGGCTAAGGAGTCCGCCATTTCATTGCCTGGAATTCCGACGTGTGAGGGAACCTTACGGAGCTCAACTTTATATATAGTACGGAGAGCAGTATAATATTGCTGGGCCAATTCTACCAACTGATGATGTGTAGAAGGAAGCTGGTCGCCCTGCAAAGAACGAATGACATACGTAGAGTCAATGAAAACCTCAACTGAGGAGCCGTGAGGGAGTTGTGAATAATACAAAATATAGTCAAAGAGCTCAATTATTGCACGCATCTCTCCAGTGTTATTGGAGCCGTCTAGTGGGACAAGAGCATTTTCGTCTAATGGGGTGGTTTTGACCACACCGTGGGAATGAAACCAACTAGAGTCAGCCTCTAAATGATGAGAAAAAGGGGGTAGTTGAGAAGTAGAGGGTGAAACCCCAACCTGCGGGGTTGTCTGGACCAACTGTACTATTATTAGGACAGGAGCCGTCCGTGTAAGCAACCAGAACATGGTGATTGGTAGCGGTAGTACAAACAGAATTACCAGTTGAGGAAAGAAGATCGGTTTCAACTGCTTGATAGAAATTGGAGGCGCAGGTATAATCTAATTTAGGCTCTTCCTTGTAAGAGGTTTTGGGGGAGAATGAAGAACGGTACGTAAAGAGAAGAGGAAGGTGACGGGTATTAACCAACTGCTGAACGAGATGTCTGGGAAGATGGGGCGGGAGATAGAAGCATAATCTAGGGTGGTCCAATTCGTAACATCGACGTTGTCCAGGCAGTCTGTGCTGCTGGTCATCTCTTTGCACGACACCTTGCGGGAGTCAGGCAAATCGGTGAAGGTCTGGGGTAATAGAAGTAAATGGGACTGCATAAAATCAAGCAAATATAGCGCATTATCCCTATCGGAATCATCAATGCTTTGTCGTTTGCCCCAGACACGCGGGCCAATATGACCCTGATCTGGATCAAGGTACTCACCCAATCTGGCATTGTAGTCTCCAAGGTAATCAAATGAGAAGAGTTAGGATGCTCAGTAATGATACTATCGAGCTGGGACCAAAAAGAAATCTTTTCTGGCTACCAAAGAATCTTCCACAGTGCTGGGAGCATAGATGGAAAAGACTGTAATAGGGTGAGGATTGGTATGGATGGTAATCTCACTAATCCTAGGGGAGTGGGCCAAAAATTTAGATACATGGGGACGAAGGGAAGGAGAAACAAAGAATCCTACTCCATGATGTCTGGCATTTGCTGCACCAGAATGTAAAATTTCCCAACCAGACTTATTGAGTGCGCAAACTGAGTCGGTCTTAGTCTCTTGAACAGCTAGCAAATGGATATTTCTGGAGGTTAGGAACGAAAGTAGTTGATCATACTTAGCAATTTCTCTTAAACCTTCAACGTTCCAAGTAGCAATGCGGACATCGAAACCTGTAGGCAATGGCGCTGAGGTAGTCTTATCAGAATGTCTGAGTTGGTTAGAGCCTTTAGAAAACTTTTTGGCTTGGGAATAGAGTCGATACTGTGCTGCCCATGTTGGACAAATCAGGGGCTTTGGATTCTGATCACCGTGTGTCCTCAGGGTGGAATCCTTATACTTCGATTTCCATTGTCTATAAACATTTCTTGAAGCTCTTTGCTTAGACTTCCAGGAATCAAATCTTTTTTGGCGAGAGTCTTCGAATCTCTGTCCTCGATGAGAACCCCTGAGAGCTCGTCGGTCTTGGTAGCCGCACGGGACTGTCTGATCTTCAGGAGATGCCTCGCTGGAGCATGGTGGAATAGACCCTTTGTCGTCAATGTGGTCGCCAACGTCGCTAACGTAAATGTCGCGACCGAGGTCCCCACAACGTAAATGTTTCCATCAGTAAATGTCTTGGGCTCTGCCCGGAGTTTCCATACTGACCAAGGAGTGACTGGGTCTGGAACTCCAAACTCGCTTAAATTTCTGGAAGTACGTCCAGCGGCTTCCCGNNCCGAAGGAGGCGACCGACCGTAGCAGTGTCCCATTGTCCCATATGCTGATCCTCTTCTATAATATCTAATCCAAAGTTTGTCCTTGCTGTAAAAGGCATAGTCAGAGACTATCATTCCATTGGGGATACTAAAGGAGTTAGCCCATTGTTTAGATCGAAAATGAGGAGCGGGTATTTGCCAGGAGATATGATTACCGTTAAGGGCGTGGGCAAGTTTGTTTAAACCCTTACTAGAGAAACCCTTTAGTGTCATTCGCTGCCGAAGGTCAGGCATTGGACTGCTACGCGAATGGAAATCGCAAAAGTTGACAAAACCGATTTGTAAAAACCCTATAGGGTTTGCAAATACCAAGAGTGCTGGTTTGACTGCTAAGAGTGAGACTGGCTTGACTACTCTAAACTTGGTCTTCCTATGTGCAGCTTTATACACACTGTATGTACACGGGGCACTTGAGCCCACAAGAGGAACCATAGTGCAAGAGCATTCCAAAAATTGAGAATCTAACGTAAAAGGTTTCCATTGGTAAATGTTTCTCGCCCTGTGGGCATGGAGGCTCCATAAAATGGGAGTGAGCCATATCTTGGTGAGACCATAACGTAAATGCTTCCATCGTAAATGTTTGTCTGACCTGGTCAGAGCTTTCCAGTTTCTGGAGAATATCAATCTCCAGAGATAACGTAAATGTTTCCACGGGTAAATCTTCTGTGGGAAGGGAGGAGGGAGGGGATCCAAGGAACTGTTGGATGCGCTGAGGAGAAACATCAGCTAGGTCGTTGTAGGAGAGTTGAACACATAGCCATGCCATAATCCATATCACGCAAATGGTTCCATCAGAAAATTTTTCAGCAAATGAGTCCGGGCCTAGAATAGCCTTGTCGACCACTACTGGAGTTTCGGGCTTGGGTTCTGTTTTTGCTGCCAAGGGCCCTTGCAAATCTGTAGAAGGTGGTTGCGCAGTCGTTGGTGCTGCCAGCGCAGTGGGCGCAGTTATTGCCGGCGCGTCAGCCGGCACGTGGCCGCTGGAATCGGCTTCCATGGTGGGAACGCCAGTCTTAAAGATCTGTAACATGAGAGCACAAATACACATGCGGAAAACACTCGGGACTGCTACCGCTCAGAGCCTATGTATAGGCCAATATTGTAAATTTGCCAGAATAAAGATAAGGGAGGAAAGTACACGCGTACGCTCACAAGCTGTCGCGCGGCAACAGCATCAGGTCCTTTTTTACGGGGGAGCAGGAATGGTAATAACAGTAAAAGTACCAGCAGCAGCGGCAGCAGAAGCAATAGCAACAGCAGCCTTCCCGCCGCAAACATGGTGACGACATGATGTTTGTACGGTAATTTTTTATGGTTTTGAAAAAAGCCGGAAGGTTGGAGGGGCCGCAACCTGCGCCCGTTGCAGACAAAAAGATCCGCCCAAGCGGCAAAATGATCAACACAACCCGCCTTGCGCAAACATGGTGACTTTGACCGTAAGCATGGATGGTTTCCAAAAAACGGGGAAGTCGGTGGAACCGCATCCCCCCCCACTTAAAAACAGAAAATTCGCACAACTTCCCCTATTCCAAAAATGCTGATGACATGATCCGTGTTGCTTATTGCAAGAACGGATGACCTTGGAAGAGTCGGTGAGTTGGAGAGCCTACAACTGCAGACATGTTGGTGACATGATGTTTTTTTGTACGTAAGTAAAACACCGGCAATACGATTTGTAATGATAAAACCGATAAGTCAGGAAGCTCCAAGAAGCCAGCGTTCCGAGCGGTTGCACTGCTTCTGTCCAAGCCTACCGCTGCTTTATACAGTTGTTCAGAGGACTTGAAGGCTGCCAGGCTTTCAACTCAATGGGTTGTTTGTTTCGACTCCTGGCAAGAAGCAAAGCTTGTGGAATGAGAGCTAAAATTTTGGCCAAACCAAGGTTTGGGCTTGTTGAAAATTCACGCCAGAACCCAACTCAGCGAGCCAGGTTCAAGTGGAGTCTGAGCTTAGAAAGAGCTTAGACGCCAGTGGAGGCGATCTTATTGGCTTGCCGGCTTGAGCACGCATAAGCCATCGAGCTTTGTAACACAAAATTCGGCTGAGCTGAATGGAAACTGAGACGGACAAGTTGAAGTAGGTACCCTGAAAATGACTTCACCTGCACGGCCAGGCATGCCGCTTAGATGTAAGAGAGTCTGGGAAAATCAGAATTCTGTTATTACGCAAAACGCCATCTACTAAAAGGTTGTCCAACAGTCTTGGCCAAGAAGGAGTCGTGTTCATTCCTGACCAGTCCGTGACGCATGCTACGTTAAGTAGTGCATGTAACCTACAGACAGAACAGAAACACGCAAACGCACTCTCTCTTTTTGGCTCGGTTGGCAAAGCAGAAAACGAGTCTCTAAGAAAGCCCTACGGACGGAGACAGGTGGACCTACGGGCAGTGCTGCAGGAACAGAATTCTGATGCCTGAAAATCTGACGGACAGCCTGGGTTCTACCCCGAATAGTTGTTATTAAGGAACCTGGGTTTCAGGGTTGGTTGAACCTGGGTTCCAGAACCTGGGTTTTCGAACAGCCCCTCTTAAGCTCTCAAAACCTTCATTACACACCCTCTACCACCCCTTTTTTCTCTTTCGCCTCACGACATCTAAAGGGGGAAAGATTTTCATAATGACCTTCCCCTTTTACTTTCCCTCTAATTTTCTTTGAAGCCCTCCCGTAAAGCCCCCTCTTAAAACCTTTATTCAGCATCCTTTACCACCCCTTTTCTCTTTCGCCTCACGGCATCCAATAAAGAGGGCGTGAAATTTTCATAAATAACTTCCCTTTTAGCTCCCATCTAAGTTCCCCTTAAAGCTTCCTCCTTCAGCCCCCCTAAGCCCTCCCCTAACACTCTCAAACCCCTCCTAGCCCCTCTCACTTTTCTTTTTCGCCTCACGACATCTCAGAAAGAAGGCGTGAGACTTTCATAATAACTTCCTTCTTTTAGCTTCCCTCTAAGTTTCTCAAAAAGCCTCCCTTAAAGCCTTTCCTTTAGCTCTTCTTCAAACCTTCTCTGAAGACCAGCTCTTAAGCTTTAGTTCTTGGATTCCGAACTTGGGTTTACCTGGGTTCCAACCTAGGTTCAAACATGCGTTCAAACCTGGGTTCAAACCCTCTGTTAGAAAAAGAAACCTAATTCAAACCCAAGTTACAACCTAGGTTATAACTCAGGTTATAACCCAGGTTCGAACCCAGGTTACAATCTGGGTTGAACCCAGGTTCGAACCCAGATTCAACTCGAGTTCAATCCAACGTCGAAACCTAAGTTTAGAACCAGTTGTTCAATCTGGGTTCCAACTATGCCTCCAAAAAAAAGGTGTTCGAACCTTAAGGGGGATCTTAAGAGCAACCCAGGTTTGAACCTAGGTTCGAAATTCGGGCTTGGAACCAAGGTTTAAACCCAGGTTTAAACCCAGATTTAGAACCTAGGTTCGAGCCAGGTTCGAACCCAAGTTGAGACCCCAGGTTTGAACCCAGGTCCGAAACCCAACTTCGAACCCGGGTTCCAATCCAGGTTGGACCCTAGGTTCGAACCTGGGTTAAACTCTGGGTCAAACCTGGGTTGAACTCTGGGTTAAACCTGGGTTCGAACCTGGATTGAACGTGGACTCTGAACCTGGGTTCCTACTCCCTCTCCTCCTCCAAGAGCGTCCCTAAATGGTTTGAACCTGGGTTCAACCCAGGTTGGAGCGGACCGACCATCCTTGCCAACATCTCTCAATGAGGTATGCAGTGTTGGGGGTCTGGACAGATGTTCAGTCTGGATCAAATGTCCAACATGGGACCAGTGGGAAGGGGGAAGGCACCTTGCTTTTGGTGTTTTGCGGTTGCCACTGCACAGGGTTTAGGGTGTGGGATTTAGATTCAAAGTTGATTTTCCGTGAAAACACAATAATTCTCCGCCTTGGCCCCAGCCTCCCCAAAACAAAGCCCGGTAGTTCAAAAGCATGGAATGGTTGACGGATAATGACACGTGAACATGTGGCCAGACATCTTGAACATTGCAGCAAGACCACCACCACCACCACCAGTAGCAGCAGCAGCACCTCAACCACCACCACCACAACCACCACCACCACCACCTGCACCTCCACCAGCACCAACAACATCACCAACAACATCACCACCATCACCACGACCACCGCAACCACCGCCACCATCAACACCACCACTTCCGTGGTAAGAAACACGCACGAGAGCTTTGAGAAGTGTCAGACGGAAACCATGGAAAAAGCTCCCTTCAAGCGAAGCCCTCCTTCAACCCCCTAGAAGCCTCCCTTCAACCCCCTTGAAGCCGCCTTTGAAGGGTTGAGGCTTTGTACCAACCTTGAAGGGGGCTTCAATGGCAGCTTGAAGGGTCCCTTCTAAGAGGGCTTGAAAGGGACCATTCAGCTTTACACTGACCAGCACTGGCCGTTGCCGAACATGTGCTGTCCGTCCGGAGCGGGAACTATCTCCTGAATCTGAAGAAGTGCTTCGCATGCTTTCCATTGCCGTTTGTCTAAGGCATTCGCGGATGCTTGCGCCGACGCCAAGTCGGCAGGCCTAGGGGATTTTCGTTCGCCTTGACGGCCGTCAGGCATGCTTTGCACAGACGCTATCCGCTCAGCAGCTATCAGGCTTGCCGGCTTGAAGGGTGGAACCCTTCACACTCCCTTCAAGGGGGACTGAAGGGAGCGAGGGTTTAGGTGAGGGAGAGAGGGGAATGAAGGGTCGAAGGGCTTCAAGGGAGGCTGGAAAGGGGCTTGAAGGGAGACTTCAAGGGCGGCTTGAAGGAGGCTCGAAGGGAGGCTTACAGGGAGGCTTACAGGGGGGCTTAAAGGGGGCTTGAAAGGGGCTTGAAGGGGAAATTGAAAAGGGGCCTTGAGATTTGTTACCTCCGTCTTACGCCCTTAGCCCCCTTCCGCTAAAAGCAAAAGCCCTTCCTTTAGCTCCAGCCCTCCCCTCAGCTCTCCGCCGTCAAAAGTTGAAAGCTGCTTAACAAGCACCCTAAAAGCCCTTCTAGGCCTGTTCAAACAATGTTCCTTATGCGTGGCTTCAAGAAACAGCTGCAGGTCGCACAAGTCTTATGGCACGGGATGCTTGGAAATGTGAGTGCGTCGGAGAAGGAACTTACCTAGCCTCCCCTCTGTGAGACAGTGAAACAGAGTGCTTGAAACAGGGGCCTTGCGGGCCATGCTGACCTGAGCGTCTGCGACGCGAAGGTAAAACGTACTGCTTGAGGTTGGAGCACGCGAGCTCTACTGGTAGTAGCGCCTGCGGCACATGCGGTTAGATGCAGTCTGAACTGTAAAGCATGTGCCATGCAACAGGGTGTGGAGGGTGGGTGAGTTTTTGTAACTCCCAGCTGCTTGAACCCACGCTACAGGAACAGTGCCATGCCCAAGTTGAACAACGCACTGGCTGTCCTCGTGCTTTTCCCACAACCAGCTTTGCACAGTCCGGGCCCCGCAATTGCATTGCCTTGACTCGCACCTCATGCACACCCAGACTGCAAACTGGGCACTCTTATGGAGGCAGAAGTTCCAGTAGGCATCCTGCAACCGATCCCAGCATGCAATGGCAACAACGCCAGCAAGATCTGCAAGATGGTGACCTGGACGACGTGCACCTTCTGCATCGCCAGAGATCCAGAGCTTCTTCAGAAGCTGGTCTTCCAGATCGAGCAAGGTTGGATCAAGCATTTCGTGGGCGATCGCGCAGCCATCGCACGCACCTGGCCAGAGAGCCGCAGCAGACGCAATGGCAGAAGGATCCACAGTTCCGATAGGTGGTTGGATTAGCACGTCGCACTTATTCGCATGGTTTTCAGAGCAGTGGGACATGACTGACCGCATCTGACCAAAAAAGCGCAAGCATACATCGCGGCTTCCTGAAAAACTCGATCGCTTTGCACATCGCTTTCATGAAAGAGAGCGCATTACCCTGGCAGCCCTCGCCTTGTCAGGCACAGCACATCTACACCCGCCGCATGCGGACTGGAGAGATGAGCTCCGCCAAGCTTAGCACCCGCCATGAACATTCGCTTACCGACGCAGAAAAGAGATTGCTACTTCTTAGCACGCATAATGCTTGGCTTCTTGCCTTTCGCATTCACTAGCGCATCCAAAAGCAGCTGACTGACTTACAGGTACCCAAGCACCCCGGACGCGGATGGGGATCTAAGTGCAGGCACACCCTGGTGGCCACTTGGACCAGATCGTCGCCCGCTTCCAGAAGGAGCACTTTGTGACCTTCCGAACCCTGAACAATATGGCTCTGACTCCCTTGACGCGACTTCAGCTTGAGCAGATCTGTGGGCCGGAGACTGACAAGGTCATTCAGGAAAAGACGCAGAAGGGCCTGACGGTCAAGGACGACACTTCTCCGGTGGCTTGCTCTATTTGCATAGCACTTCCAGCAGGCAGGCGCAGCTCTAGCTTGAAAACCGAAAGTGGGGGCTAGGTAAGTTCCTTCTCCGACGCACTCACTATTTCCAAGCATCGACTTGTGCGACCTGCAGCTGTTTCTTGAAGCCACGCGTAAGGAATGTTGTTTGAACGTGACATGTGGGTTTTTTGTCACGCGTGTTTTAACATGGTCTGCGCAGAGCAGATCGGCTCTCATTGCGAAGCTGCTTCAGAGGATCTGCCACGCGTATCCGCGGAGCGTGCAAGGGAGGAATGTAAGAACGTCGATACTGCTTTTGGGACATGCGCAGTTGCCAGGGAACCTATTTAATGGTTCCTTTTGCGGTGAACCATTGGTGCACTAAACTGAGAAGGCGGATGCTTGGCATTGCGTCTGCGTCCAGGTGCTCACCTGGATAGTTGGAGCGGAATGCGCTCTGCATGCGTTGCACTGCCTCTGCGTCCAGGCAAGGCGCGTGCTCTGCTCAGATATTGCTGCAGGCGTGCTGAGAGCAGGCAGGCTGCGTGCGAGCTGCATGCGTGGTGCTTACATTGCTCTGGGTCTGTGATTTGCATGCTCTTCCAAAATTCTGGGGTTTGCTTGCCAACAAAACAGTTAAGATCCTTTCTGTCTTTGCAGGCGTATGCAAAGTCTGCGATGCTTGCGATGCCTGTGGGGTGCGCAGAGCGTCCATATTACCTGAACCGTCGCCAAAATGGGTGCTGCGCGCATGCACACAATGTCCAAACGGACATTCACTTTCCGCACACATAAGCAGCTGACTTCTTTTCTCACGCAGACCTCGGGTGGTTTATTTGGACTTAGGCCAGTTAGCGACGCAACCGCAAACAGCAGCAGCCACAGCAGCCAAGCTTCTGCTAGCCGCACGTCCGCCATCCGGGCAGCTCTATAGCATCGTGTGTCACATATGGCCCTGTCAGGTCCACCTTCTGTCAGCAAGCGCTTTCCGGCTAAATCCGCCTGTGTTCGGCAAGCACCTTCCTCTTCGCCAGCATGCCACGCGGAGCGTCTGCTCCGCCGGCAAAGCGAAATCCGAAGAGTCTCCCAACGCCGCCTGCCAAACATCAGCCAGGCTCTCTTCAAGCAGCAGCCAGGCGTCTCTTCAAGCAGCCCAGTTCTGCCTCCGCTGCACGCCTAGCACCGAGCCCAGCACAGTCACTGCCAATCAAGCTCTCCCAAGCACGCACTCCTAGACCTACCACCTCTTTGCCAGCCGTCCCAGCCCGCCGAGCACACGCAGGCGCAGCTTTGGTCCTGATTCACCTTGTCGGGAAGCATTGTCAACTTTACGTCATTCTTATGGAATCCTGCATAGCTTCGATGTCTATGAAACGCGGCAAGGTTGACTGCTTTTGTGGCGTGTCTTGCATGTATGCATGCAAGTGCAGCGCCAAGGACAAGTTTGGTAGTCAAGGGCGCTTGTTGGCTGCAGACTGTGCGTTTCCAACATGCAACGAGTGCGGCCAGGATAGAGGTGGCCTCTTTCTTGTCGAAGGCGGAGACTTGCTTGCAATAGGCTGCGACAAGGCTGTTGTCAATGCTTGCTTGGAGCACCCGCCACTGAAGATGTTTTGCCAACCATCTGAGTGCTTTGACTGCAGTGCCTGCGGAGGTGCGATGTTGCTGCAAGAGAAAGTCCACGACGAGTGCGGATGTTGTTGCACGGCGCCTGCTCGGACTGCACGAAATCTGCAAATGCCATGCTACTGGAGATGTAGCGGTACAGAGTGCTTGCGGCGTAAGATGCCATCATCTGGTTGAGGCGTTGGTCAGGATGCTTGGTAGAGGCATGGGCTCAGCAACATGTCTCGTCGGACTCAGACTTGGAGTCCGCCCCACCTGACCATCAGTCCAAACTATTCGTCTGCTCCGGCCCGTGGGGCAGCATGCACAAACGATTCCTTGCAGCACTACCATGCACAGCTTCCACAAACGGGAAAAAAGCGCGGTCAGCTTGCCTTAAAGCATCTTGCAGATATGTGACTTGCTGTCAACTCTATGTCTTGGAGGTTGGGAAAAGTTATTTTCCAGCGTACCGTATAGAAGTTAGGATTGAGTTTCAGGTTTCTGGGTTCATGATGCGTTCGCAACAATCTGCAGTCATGGACTTCATGGACTGATCACCAACCGCAAGGCAAGGGCAAGTCAAGCGAGGCACCGCATGGCAAGAGCCCAGACAACGCGCCGCATGGCAAGGGCACAAGCAACTAAAGGGCGGAGGCAAGCCAGACGCGCAGACGCAAGGCAAAGGCAACGGCACTGACATGTCTTAGTACCTTCGCGCTTCATCGCAAGCAACCTTAGGCAGGCTAGGGCTTGCTGAAGTGCTTGCAGGACCTGCATAGATGTAAGAAGGGCGGCAAACCCTTTCTGAGAATCGATGTTCAGAAAGTTATATGGCTGTCTAAAGGTGCTAGGACAAGCTTGATAGAGGAAAACTGCAGTGCAGGTTACATGCAGGAAAGTGCAAACCATACGAGTGAGCCTGTCGAAGCACTGCATAAGGACGATCTTGACCTGTGAGACAGGCAGACAGAAAGCTTGCAAGCCAGCCCAAAAGCACAAACTGTGTGACATTTATAATGCTTGCAGGCACCCTTTGCGTCTGCATGGTGTAGTGGTTCTGTACAAGCGACGGCAAAGCTTGCGGAGCCAAGATTGCGCTCAATTGCGCCCACGGCTTGTTGGCTGCGTTGCCATGCGGATGGCTGCTTTGCCGCCATGGATTCTCTTGCGGATCTGTGACTGCCATGCATCCTCACTGCAAGGCTGCGTCCACTGCGTGCGATCCCAGTTTGCTTCGCCTTGATTGCGAATGTGACATGTCATGCCATGAAGGTCTGCGGATGGTTGCCTTGCCGTGCTTCTCCGAAAACTGCGGCATTGGATGGATTGCTGTGTGCCGGTCGGGCCCATCGGGCCAAGTTGCGGATGCGGATGCAGAGGAGGTTGCCTGCGGAGCCTGCGTCTGCGGAGCTTGCGGTGCCTGGGAATGCAGAGACTCGGCAATGATGCGAGTCAAGCGGTTGCGGAGATCTGCGCGATGCGAAAGTGCGGATGCCAAATCGCTGACGGAGCATCCGGCTAAGAGGATCAGTGCGCTGTCCGCAGACAGTGCAGCGTGCCCTGGCCCTGCCGCAAGCATTTCAGACCTGCGCTGTCAGGCATTTCCGCACGCAAGCTCTGCGCTTGCGCCCTGCTGTTGCCTACACTACGCAGCACAGCAAACAAGCCTCGCACAGGTACCCGCTCCGCAAGGGCTTTTCCCGCATGGACGTGCCGCCCTCAGTACAATTTTGCATGCACTAACCTGGAGAGATTTTGTTGCCTGCCGCATGCAGCACATGTCCACATTTAACGCAGCTTTCACAAGCTCTCGAGAGTTGAGTTAGGGGGTTTTTTCCTTCCAAGTGCTTACATTATATGTATCCATAACCCGGTACCCCTCGCGCTCTCAACCACACTGGCAGCAGCCAACACACCTTTCTAGCAACACAATCCTTGCACCGCACGTTGCCGCAGTTTCACTTAAGCTCATGCGCTATTTTACTCACAGACCCTCTGGCCAGTAGCCCCACTACCTCGAGTTCCCGCATCGCACCGCGCGCAAGCATGGAGTGGGCTTGGGCAAAGATGCGCTTGCGGTAATGCGTGCCTTGCGGGCAGCTCAAGTAGGAAAGAATGCTGGTCAACGACGCAGACCTGCCTGCTTGCGGTGCGAAGTCTGTCAGAGCCTGACACGCAAAAATACCTAGGCACAAGAAACCGCACGCGTTGCTAGAAGACAGGCTAGGTTCACCTGGGGTCGGTGGCGTTGGAAATATGCCAACCAACTGCTTGAAATGCGTTGCCCAAATGCAATCGGAGCTGTCTGACGTTGGTCGTGGCTTGTGCGATTGCTTGTTGCAGATCTGCGGCTGCCAGATTGCGCGTGCGGAAATCTGCTTGCACAATAGTGATGCGTTCGTGTGCGTTGTGCAGACTGTTGTCGAGTTCATCGATTTGCTGCGAAGTGCGTCTGTCAATGCGACTGACCTGCGTTTGCAACTCTTCGAGGTTTTGCTCGAAGGCGGTCATGCGGCGCAAGATGTTGCGTTGGCTGTTCTGGACAATGTGCATGGATGCTTCCAGGCTGTGTATTGCTGGGAACCAAGGCAAGAGAACTTGCTTTGGGTGCACCTGCGTTGAACGCATGCATAGAATCTGAGCTGCTTGCGCCGCTGGCTGCGAAGTGGACGGTGGGTTCAACCTGCGTAGGTGCGGAGCCTGAAACTGTATCCTGGGATGCGATCACAACGGGATGCAGATGCGTGAAAAGTGCTGGATCAAGGCCCTGCTTACAGGCAAGTGCATGTACCCAATAGCATGTTGCCAAAAAAAATCACAAAAAACGATTTTCTAAGAGTGTGAAACAGGTCCAGATTCTGGCGAAAATTTGGGGTCAGCTCTACACAAGTTTGCGGACCC
>CAJNIZ010001177.1:0-23452 GCA_905231905.1 Symbiodinium pilosum | reverse complement strand
GCCTTTGCAGTTTTACCGGTTTTGCATAAGCCGTAGGCCTTACCTGTAACCCCACTTACCTGCAGTTTAGAAGGGGAACCCATAAAGCTTTAGGTGATCGGGGTTACAGGTAGGTAGTCCCTAGATCCCTAGATCCTTGCCGTTGAGGGCCCGGCCCGAACCCTAAACGCCGACCCCTAAACTCTAAACCCTAAACTCCAAACCCTAAACCCTATTAAAACTCTAAATCCTAAACCCTAACAACCTCAAATCCTGAAACCCCAAACCCTGAACCCCAAACCCTAAACCCTAATACCCAAAACCCCTAAACTCTAAATCCCAAACCCTAAACCCCTAAATCGTAACAACCCCAAACCCTAAGACCTAAAGCCCTAAACCTAAACCCCAAACCCCTGAATACTACATAGTAGTTTCCATGCTATTTTCCGTTATCCCAATATAACCCCAATACAACCCCGCGTAATATTACCCCAATGTTGCCTCATGACCTTATCCCAATATAACCCCTATATAACCCCAATATTATAGTCTCCGTTAAGTAGATAGAACATGGGGTATACGGGGATCTTATTACAACATACTCAAAGCCATATTAATA
Organism: Symbiodinium pilosum; assembly: GCA_905231905.1. Taxonomy (NCBI): domain Eukaryota; class Dinophyceae; order Suessiales; family Symbiodiniaceae; genus Symbiodinium; species Symbiodinium pilosum. The sequence goes on along the minus strand of CAJNIZ010001177.1, from coordinate 22,854 downwards.
TTCTATCTACTTAAGGGGGACTATAAACCTAAACCCTAAACCCTATATTCTATCTACTTAAGGGAGACTGTACCCCAAAAAAAGGCTGATGCGGCGACGAGGTCCTGGCAGACCCAGAAGGCCTCCAGCGGCCAGGGGGGGGGGGGTATGGGTTGGTTTAGGGTTTAGGGTGTTTAGGGCCGTTAGTTTAGGATTTTGGGAGCTTAGGATTTAGGGCTTAGGATGAAAGGTGCGGGGCTTTCAGCTTCGAACTTAGCATGCAGGATTTCGGGTTGAGGATGTAGGGCTTTTCAGTTAAGGATTTTAGACCCAGGAGAAAGAATGTTGATCTATGGCTTGGATTTTCAGGTTTAGGGTTTGAGGGCTTGCATCAGTTCAAGGACGTGTTGTTGAGGGCTTGGGGTTTTGAACTCATTTTGTGAAATTTGGCTAGTTTTCGGATGAGTGGGTACTCGCTTATTATGCATGGAAGTTTACACAGTATGTAGGACCGCGTGCCCATTGCTAGAGTTCGGTGAGTTGATTCGGAGCTCAGGTCAGGAGGTATGTTTTCTGCTAAAGCAGGACCATTGGTTTGATGATGATAGATCTGCCGGAGTATGCTTTGATTGCGGGGACCACAAAGTATCAAAAGGCCAGCAATGTCAAGATCTGTCTTCGCTTGGCTTCTACAAAGGTGTGGCTGGGGCGTGATGGGTTTAGGAATTTGGTGATCGCATGTTGAAGGGGTTTGAGGGATCAGGAAGAAAAAGGGCAAAAGAGCCACACAGAGCCATGGCCCTTGGTCCACGGCACTTCGTTTCCCTCAAACTCAAGAAAATGTGTGTCCTGCACCTGCACCGTCCTCAATGCAGAGCCTCCCCCCAAAAAGCTGTCAGCCTTGCGATTGACAGAATGCCAAGCAATCCCCAAATCCCAAACCCCCTGAGTGGGGTTGCTGTTGATTAAGGAACTGAAACGAAGTTGCCGCTGAAACGAAGTTGCAGCTACAAGGGTTAAGGCACAATATCTAGCGTATAATATCCACATGAGCTACGTAGCCTTATTAAGGGACCCTTAACAGTGGACATAGGAACCCCTCTTGCAGTTTAGGATAGTCCCGAAAGCAGTGGCTAATAAGGAACTCATATCCATGGAAGAATGTAGGAATATTGTCTGTAGCTCATACCCACATAATGCTAAGTTAGTTGATGCTCCTTCGCAGCAGCCCGGCAAATCATAACCATAATTTGGGTATATAGTAAATAATAGGGTTTCCTTGTTATAATAACCTAATCTAAGTTCCTTAACAGCAGCCCAGTATATTGATAACTTTTGAAAGCAATCTCTATGCAATTCCAAGCAGGTGACGTCAAAATCCCTACGAAGTTTCCCTAGAGTCCCCAGTGACCGCGCTTCGAGAAAATCCTGCAGAAGCCCGGAAGCCTTGCATTCTTAGTTTCTACATCCAGAAGTGTCCTAAGGTCCCGAAGTCCGTGCAACCCAATGCCGGAGCCTGAAAGCTTGCAAACATTATCCCTGTGCGGTTTAGGGTTTAGGGTTCAGGGTTCAGGGTTTAGGGTTTAGGGTTGATTTAAGTAACATGTACCCAAAGTCCCATTCTAACTGTTCAGGACTCCACGCTACACCCTGGGCCCGAAGCCTTCGAACCCCTCAGCATTTGCCGTAAACCCACAACCCCAAACACTCAACCCTACATCCCAAACATTAAACCCAGCAAGAACCCCTAAGCCCTAAGCTGTAGAACCTAAACCCTCAACCCTCAAGACCCTGGAGCCTAAATCCACACAAAGCCCCAAAGTCTCAGCCTTCGCAGGCAGATCTTGCGCCGGGCAGAGACTGAGGGCGAGTTCATCGCAGGCAGCTTACTGGGCTTTGGGTGTAGATTTGAAGGTATTAGGACATTAGGGCTTATAAGGTATTTAGGTATTGGGGTTTGTGGTTTGGGGTCTAGGGTTTAGGGTATTAGGGTTTAAAACACATTAGATAGCAGGTCCCTGTTAGTACCCCTAATTGGGGATTGGGTTTAGGGTACGAAGGCCCTGCTAGTACCCTGAATGATATGGCCCCCAGGCCTGAATAGGGCACGTAGTTGGAGAGGTCTGGGGTTTCTGGTTCAGGGGTTTACGGAACATGTGTTTGTTTCGTGAGAGCGGATCTGGGTGTAGCATAACAAATTGCTTTCATGAGGGTTTTGTTTGTTTTCAAAGCCGCACGTGTTTGCAAAGATTGTTCTGGGGCTTTTCTACAACTCAGGCCCTAAACCCTACTCTTAGCGGTTCTTCGTAGGGAACAAAGGAATGTGATCCCTATAAAGTCACTAGACAATATATTCCCTTATTCCCTAGTAACGCTAAACCCTTAATCCTAATCCTTATATAATCTATTCCCTTATTCCCTACCAGTTTTAAACCCTAAACCCTAATTCCTTATATAATTGTAAACGCTAGCGCGCGCCCGCCTCGGCTGGCGGGGCTTCCCACTGTAGGAACATGTAATCCTCCAGGGGCCTCCAGGGGAACAAAAAATGCGCCCGGCCGCGTAGAAACTACCATATATTCCCTTCTTCCCAGTAAGTACAGCCCCAGAGACTTTTGGTGTTTTGGGAGCACAGAGCGAGGCTTTCTAGGGCTTTAGGGCTTAGGGTTTTGTGGTTTAGGGTTTAAGGGTTTAAAGTTTAGGGTCTAAGGTTTAAGGTTAACAGTTTAAGGTTTATGGTATGGGGTTTAGGGTCTAGGGTTTAAGGGTTTAAGGTTTCGGGAATGGCCTCACTTGCCAGGTCCTGTTGCAGAATTCTTCCAGGTACGTACCAAGGCCCTCCTAGTAGTAATATGGCCCCAAATATTGGGTACTTAGGCCTGAATATAATTAGGGTAGTTGGAGGGTCTAGGGAGTCTCCTTTTTTTCTGAATATCTTTCATTTTAGAGAATGCTTTGCGTTCTTTCCAGATCAACCTACGAATTATGTACATGCCATGACACTTGCACGCTAGCTTTAAAGAGAGCTCGAGTCGGAAGTCGAAAGTGCTACTTGAGTAAGGTCCAAGCATGATGAGATCCAACTGGCCCTCATGTCGGATTGCTTCATTGTTTAGTGAATCCTCGCTGCAAGTAGCACTCACGAACCAGATATTGCTTGTGTTTGCATGTGGGAGACTCCAAGATACAGCCACCGGGGCACCCTACCGAGATATACAACCGACATACACCTCAGAAAAACACCCAAAAGGATGTGTGCCGGCCGGAGGAGACCGAATAAGAGGGAGCTAGGGCCGGGGGTTGCGTTCAAGCAGACTCGGACAGAAATCCGAGTGCAGTGCGACGTATCTTCCTCACTGAAGTGTTGTTGGGCCCTTGCAAAAAAAATCCCAAGGGATCCAAGTATATAGATAATACCTAGTTTGGGCCCTGCCTAACCCCAAAAGTATGCAAAATAATAGCCCTAAACCCTTAATAATAGCCATAAAAGCCATTATTTTACATAATTTTGGGGTCCAGGTAGAGTCTATGAATGGTACCGAGTTTTGGGGCTCTTTTTAGGATCCCTACCTCTTGAACCACATCTGCCGCTTTTGCAGGCACCTCTATCTACGACGCCTGTCCATTTCGGTGATTCATCACTCCTCATGAAAGGTTTACGGGGTTCTGGTTGAGGGTTTGAGTAGTCCTGGTCTAGAGTTTAAGGAGTTTTGGCTAAGGGTTTTCGTTTTAAGTGGTTCTGGTGCAGGGTTTTGGGTATGAGGAGTTTCAGCTTTGGGTTTAGGAGCTCTGCGTCACGGATTTGGGTTTTGGCAAGTGGGTATCATTCAACGCACTACACGTGTACGAGAGCTAATATACTCACCACAACAACAGCAGCTGCTTCTGCAATGAAGATAGGTACACCCACACACACACACACACTGTCAGGGCATCCTTCCCTGTAGTTTCCTTAGCAACTATTTTGCATTGACCTTGAGGAATTATCAAAAATGATATGTTTCTTGAAGGTCTGAGAGGGCTACGGTTTTCTGAAGGGTGAGACGCCGTGTCGGTCCTCAGTAGCAAGGAAGCAGCTGCTTTCCAAGAACGAGAGCATCGCAACTACAACCATAGCAAGAGGGATCAGGGCTGGGACCCTAAACCCCTTAGCCTAGTTTAGGGTTTAGGGTTTAGAGTTTTAGGGTATTAGGGTTTAAAGTTTAGGCCCCTAAACCCTAAACCTTAAAAGGGTACCCCAAACCTGTCCACAGTTTTAGTAGATCCACATTTAACCACTTTGGAAATGTCCACAAATCAAGGATCTTGGCTTTGTGGAGCTTTTCTTATGTGGCGAGCGCCATAGTAGTTGACACAACAGAAACCTAAGTCAGCCACACAAAGTTAAACGTAGATTGAATGGCTATAGGCTAGATGGTACCGCTTTCGAGTTCATTTTTCGGCAGGGACAATCCAAGTATTCACCAGACAGTACCCTGCCACCTCTTTAGCCTAGTATTACTACACTTGAGCTATAGTCTTAACTCCTCAAAGGGGGGGTTATATAGGGGATTCTATAGGCGAGTAGTTATAGGGGTTATTAAGGGGGATACTAGGAGTTTAGACTTGCTCACATGGCACTCGTGTTTCGAGATTTAAGTGCCTAGGTTCCTTTTGTCCTGAGGCATGCGCACCATAGCCCTAATAAAGCCACTCGGCTAGGCCCGCTAGGCAGGATGTTATTGCGAACATGTGCGGCGACGGCTTAGGCTTAGCGCCGGCTCCTGAATAAGCCTGACAATTCTTCAGGGAAACTGTGTGGACTTAGTTAGTTATACCAACACAACGACCTTAACTTAAACCCTAAGATCCTAAACCCTAAAATCCTAAACCCTAAGATCCTAAACCCTAAGATCCTAAACCCTAAGACCCTATACATCCGATGCATGTATCATGTTGGGAGCTCTGTCTGCAGCAGTTGCAGCGCTGGTCTTCGGCTACAAGCATACAATATACGTATTCTTGCAAAGCTTCGCGGCATCCCTAAACCCTAAACTCTAAGCCCTAAACCCTAAAATCCCTAAAGCCCCTATAAACCGTAACCCCTCTAAACCCTAAGATCCTAGGAGGATCTCTTGAGCTTTGCATGCCTTATCTTGCACAGCCCTTACATCCCCTAAACAGGGTTTAGGGTGTATAGTTCTAGTTCCCCTTAGATAGAATATGGGGTATATGGGGATCTTATTCTGACATACCCGAAGCCATGTTCTACCTTCTTCAGGGGGACATTTACCCTGAACCCTAAACCCTATATTCTATCTACTTAGGGGGGACTGTACCCCAATACTACCGTCTATTTGAGGGGGACTGTAGGGTCAACAAACAAGCCCTATGTCGAGCAAGTCCAGGCCTCGGCCACAGGAGCTGACGACATCAAAGAGAGGTTTAGGGTTTAGGGGTTAGGGGTTAGGGTTTTGGGTTTTGGGTTTAGGGTTTAGGGTTTAGGGTTTAGGGTTCACAGTTCCCTACTTGGAGGGTCAGGGGACTTAGTAAGTGGGTTAATAGCCCAGGTAAACCATATAGTAACCCTAATTATCCCCATTATGAACCTACTGACTAAGTCCCCCTGACCCTCCGAGTAGGGATCCAAGTATACAAATAAAACCTACATTGGGCCCTAAGGTCTGTAAATATTACCCACATTGGGCTATTTGGATCCATGGGGGCTGTTTCTTTACGGAAATGTACATTGTATGAAAACTTACGCGGATTACACCCTCACCCTAAACCCTAAACCCTAAACGCACACTACTGGCCGGGCTACAGGGCTTTTGCCCTTCAAAACTTCAACAGGGACTGGGACCATTTGCGCTTTTGTTCGGGGCTTGTATAGGGTTGAGGGTTTAGGGTCTAAACTCCTTAAAGGGGGCTTTATATTGGATTGTATAGTTGCATGATAGGGGATATTCAGGTGGGATACTAGGATTTTGGACCAATGATCATTAGGTCTCGCTGCTTCTAGTATAGAGCATGGAGAACGAACTTTTCTCACCTCGAGGTTGCTGATTTTAATAGAGCCGACGATTTCCGAATGAGTGCTGATGATAGGCGAGAAACCCTAGGCGCTGAAACCCCAAACCAAAGCCCACACACCCCACACACGAAAGCCTAAGCCCACACACCCTAAACCCTTAGTAAGGCTTCCTCTAAGCCAAGGAAAACACCCTAAACCCTTAACCCTTAAGGGTTCCCTTAAGCCAAGGATAGCACCCTAAAACCTTAAGGGTTCCTTTAAGCCAAGGATAATGACGAGGACTTCCTGCCTGCAGGCATGGGAACCTTGGACGTGCCCTCCTTAGCCCAGCGTTGTAAGGATGAGGGTTTCGGGTTTGGGGACATTAGCGTTTAGGGGTCTAGGAATTAGGGCGTTAGGCACGTTAGCGTTTGGGGTTTATAGGGCTTGGGGCTTTAGGGACACTAGCGCTTAGGGTTTAGGGGCACTTTTCCACAAAAGAGCCGACTAGGATGACCCATGTTACTTTGGTCTTAAGGCAGTGAGATCATGACGGTCCAATTTTTTGGCTTCTTCCATTAATTTCGAATCGTCTTGCCTAAATTAAAGGTGGCCTCGATCGAAGAGGGCATGGGCGACAGCGATCCTAAGCCCTAAACTGTAGACCACTATAGGGGTTGTATAGTTCTATTCATGCCGGGTTGGAGGGCACACCAGAGCCAGGCAGTTAGCTCCTGTTTTAAGCTGAGTTGTGCAGGCTCCCCTGGAGTTTGAATTAGGACCTTGGGCAGCAGTATGATATAGTGCCATTGTCTAAACTCCTAGTATCCCCCTAACCTCTAGAGTAGTCCCCTATTTCACCCCCTGTTTCATCCCCTATTTCACCCCCTTTTAAGGAGTTTAGACCCTAAACCCTAAACCCTAATTATAGCTCGTAAGGAGAATATTTGTAAGTGTTCAGCTTCCTTCTCAACTTATAACTGGGATCCTACTGAGGCTATGTTGGGGCTCTAGGGAAGGTCGAAGAGTCTAAGGGTCTAGGGTTTATAGGGTTTAGGGTTTAGGGCATAGCAACATGGGTATGCCCAAAAATGGCGGGGACCGCGTTTTTGTGCACTTGCTATATCTTAACCAATCCATGTCACTGGCACTCCCGAAACAGGATAGTCTAAACTGCTGGTATCCCCCGTATCAACCCCAATCATAGACCCCTATATAATACCCCAAATCCTTCAAGAAGTGTAGACTACAGCTCATTTGAGTTGTGTTGCGCTTGACTCCTATGTAATCTTAGAACGCCATAAAACACACAGTTTTTATAGGGCCACCAAACCTACCGTAGAAAAGCGTTCAGAAACGACAATCTAGGACACCCCCTGAGACAGCAGATGGTAGGGGTAACGGTTGTTTTTAAGACATAGGTTCGCTTGAATAATTACCAATGCTAGTCTGCTATAGCCCATATATCATTATCATATACCTCGATTCCAATCAATCAGGCTTCTGCGACTCCATTCTAGAAAAAAGGGGGGCCACACATTGAGGGGGCCCCACATACAAGCAAAAGCCTTCATAGGGACTCCCAAAGCACGCAGTTTAGGGTTTAGGGCCCAAAACAACGCATATTCTTTGCCTTTTGAATCTCCATTATCGGGTTGATATCCCCATACTATAACACGACATCTTCCGAAAAAAACTCCCAGAGCACCTAAACCGCAACCCCTAAACTCTAGAACCCTAAACCCTACAACCCCTAAAACCCTAAACCCCTAAAATCCTAAACCCCTAAACCCTAAAACCCTAAACCCCTAAACCCTAAAACCAAAACCCTAGAACCCTTGAACCCTAAAACCCTAAAACCCTAAAACCCAAAACCCCAAAACCCTAGAACCCTGGAGCCCTACAACCCTAAACCCTAAAACCCAAAAACCTTAAAACCCCAAAAAAACCTGCAGCCCTAAACCACCTAAACCCTATAAACCCTAAAACCCTAAACTCTGAAGCCCTATATCCTAAAACCCTAAACCCCTAAAGCCCTAAACCCCTAAAGCCCCAAACCCTAAATCCTGAACCCTAAATCCCTGCGGCCCTAAGCTCATCTAAGCTCTAAATCCATCTCCGCACCGAGATGCTTCCCAAGATGACGGAGACCGAGGAGGATCGTCTGTCGAATCAGGTCTGTAGTTTTGGTTTTAGGCTTCTGTAGTAATAATGGAAAAGAAAATGAAAGCTACTATTTCGGGTTTAGGGTTTGGGGTTTATTAGGGTTCAGGGAAGTTCAGGGTTTAGGGTTTAGGATTTTGTTGTTTCAGGGTTTCGGATTTAGGAACTTTGATTGGATTTGAGACTTCGCGCTCATAGAGGTGTATAGGCTTTGGGGTCAGCGTTGTTGGCTTGGAGGCCGGCAGTTTTGTGAGACCTCTGGCGCAAATGTCGGGATCTTGTAGTTCCAAACCCAAAGGCTCTTCACCATCCTAGACCCTTACCTCAGGGCTTCTAGGTAGGCATTTCACGGCGTGTTATGCGTTAACACATCACGTTGCAACTTCAAGTGCCGTTGACGTGGCATTTTTCACGGAAGACGACGTGTTTCTTTTCACTTGAAGCACGTGTTATGCCGGAATTGATGCAAGTGTCGCACAATTTGGACGTGAAATGGAGGATGTGGCTTATATTGTGAGATCATTGCGTGATAAACAAAATTCGTTTTAACCGGCCAGGGCGTGAGCGCGGAAAACCTACTTAGCAGGGCTTTGGGTTTAGGGTTTAATTAGCACCAAAGCCCCAAATCCTCTTGACTAAAGGCTCACCACCAATCCCTCAGCATTTTCTCCGTGACCCTAAACCCTAAACCCTAAACCCAACCCTAAACCCTAAACCCAACCCTAAACCCTAAACAAGTGCAGAGGAGCAAAAAAAACGCACGGAACCCACGGAGCCCGCAATGGTCTTGGATGCGTCTTGGTTAATGTCTGAGCTGCTTAGGCAGCCTTTAAGTTTAGGGTTTATAGGGTTTATCGGGTTTAGGTTTTAGGGTTTAGGGTTTAGGTTTAGGGTTTAGGGTTTAGGTTTTAGGGTTCAGGTTTTAGGGTTTAGGGTTCAGGTTTTAGGGTTTAGGGTTTAGGGCCGGTGTAATCCAGATATAACCAAACAAAATTTAACATTTTTTGGGCAAAGGACCTCAGGGAATTCGGTGGGTGGGATCCCAACGCCTGAGATATTTTAGGTGGACCCCCCACCCAGTAATAGTGACTATAGGGGATAATAGTGATTATATTAGGGTCCTCTTCTATTCCTATTATGCCACTATTACAGGGTGAGGGGTCCTCCTAAGAGATATTGCCCTGTGTAGAAATCAGGGATCATTGTTTTTTTGTCTACATGCGCTATAGTCTAGACTTGTAGTATCCCCCTTAATACCCCCTATGATACTCCCCGATATCATCCCCCGCATAACCGCCCCTTTATGGAGATTAGACCCTAAACCCTAATCCCTAAACCCTTATAACACGCTTTAGGAGTTTAGACTATTGCTCACGTAGGGTTTCTGGCGCATTCAGGAAGATTTCAGGCATTGTTTGCTTTCAATTTTGTGCTTCCGGCCTGGCCAAGTAGCGGCATCATGTCCTGAACATTGGTAGGGTTTAGGGTTTAAGGTTTAGGGTTTAAGGTTTAGGGCTTAAGGTTTAGGGTTTAGGACTTAGGGTTTAAGGTTTAGGGTTTAGGGTTTAAGGTTGGGTGTTTAGGGTTTAAGGTTTAGGGTCTAGGGTCCATGACTTACTGAACTATGGAGGATTGAGGGGCTTTGGCGATTGCCCAGGGTTTAGGGTTGAGGGTCTGGGAGTTTCAGGGTCACGGAAGAATCATGCGATGTCACTTTTTGGATTTTCAGGGAAATTTCAGGTGCCTTTAGAAATCCACAACGCTAAACCCTAAACTACATCCTACACTCTAAATCCTGAATTTTGAGCACTAAGTCATAAACCCCATGAGCAAGTGATGAACCTCGCTTTGGGTTGTGGGTTGAGGTGTTCGAGGCTCTGGGGTGAAATGCCATAAAGGTTTAGGGTTTAGAGAGTTTGCGCTGGACATCTGGCAAGGGCTCAGCATGATGCTAAACCCTAAACTTTAAACCCTAAGTCCCAAACCCTAAGCCCTAAACTCTAAACCCTAAGTCCCAAACCCTAAGCCCTAAACCCTAAACCCTAAATCCCAAACCCTAAACTCTAAACCCTAAGGATGTGAGACTTTCAGACTGGTCGACCCCCCAAGAAGAGCCGGAGCCTTGAAGCCTTTCCATGACATCAACGTAATCTCCTCTCCCAAGTATTAAACCCGAGGCCAAATCACAAAGTCTATATGGTTGGTTAGCAAAAGTATGGTCCCTTTTTGGGGTACCCTAAATTGTAGGTGCCGTCTTATCATGGGGATTCTAATAAAGGGACCTTAATTTTGACAACCACTCATATTGCGATCATCCTCGTTTGGACAAGTGGTTCATGACTTCGATTGAGGTTAGGTTTTAGGGTTTACGGACAAGGGCTTAGGATTATTCACTGCCCGAAATCTAGAAGTCGCATTGCAGGTTCCTAGAGTTGCTGACAGCGTGCGTCTTAGGGCTGTAGACCTTAACACCCGACACCCAACACCTCCATTTATTGTATGTTTAGACACTGCTTTAGACGGCCTTTCACTCTGCCAGTTGCCATGTGAGTTTGTCAATTTCAGCCCCGAAGATGGACCCCAAGATCACGCCTCAAAAGCTCATCCATAGGGATTATAGGGTTGGGTTTAGGGTTTAGGGTTTAGTGTTTAGGGTTTAGGGTTTAGGGTGGGTCTCTAGAAGCGGCTTCGCAATCGAGAACCTCTCACTCCTAAGGTCCGTGGTGATTTGGTCGTAGTCAGGGCCGGCAAGGGGCTCTACACCCAGGACTGGAACCTGTGCTCTATCTTTTGCAGCAACTTTCAGCCAATCTTGCTTATAGATTAGGAGGGCCCCCCACCCTGTAATAGTGGTAGAATAAGAATTTAAGAGGACCCTAATATCATCCCTATTCTCCCTTATAGTCACTATTGCTGGGTGGGCGGTCCACCCAACTTATAGATGAAAGGGATCATCAAGTCTGGGACCCTGGAGGCCACAGGACCACTGTGGGGGGACAGAGAAATGCTCTACCTCCTTTGTTTCTATCCTGGACCGTGCAGTAACTGCAGCATGACTTGCACAATTGCCGGGATTTGCAAGTGGCGTGCCGGGCGTGCCGTTTCCTCCATCCATCGTGACGAAGACTGCATAACTAGGAAGACATTCTCTTCGCAGCCTCCCGTAATTTACGTTTAACCTACCCCTAAGCTACGGGTTCATCATCTATGCCCGTAGCTAAAGTAGCGCCAGCTTGAATTTCATTTTGCAGTTCATTTGTATTATTGGATTCTGCAATAGGTCACTTATTTGGGACGGCCTAAACCTTAAACCTGAAGCCTCATCTGTGGCTGGCATCCATGCAGGACCAGCCTGGACAAATCGCTTGCACTGACAGACATTTGCTCAGCTGGCACTGCCGCTTTTAGGTTTTTTTTTGGCTCAGAGTTGAGGGCTTAGGGTTTAGGGTTTAGGGTTTTAGGTTTAGGCTTCGGGCTTCACAGGGAATGCAGCAGTTCTTTTTTTTGTTGCAGAAAGAGGGTGTCGGCTCATTTCAAACAAGTCAACTAACCACCATCGACGGCCACATTTGCCAACAAAGACTCTGTGGGTTTAGGGTTTAGGGTGCATTCATCCATGAGGCTTTGGAATTAAGATTTTGGGATGGTCAATTGAAAGCGACCTCACCATAAATGGTGGTTTATATAGGGAATATGTAGAGAACAGTACCAAAATGTCCTTAAACTGGGATTTGAAGTGATTCTAAATTACCCCGATTTGGGTACAAGGGAAGTTCAGGGAACAGGATCTAGAGGTTGCTCGCGCGAGGATGGGCTGCAGAGTTCCGTTTAGTAGCTAAATGAGCTGTAGTCTAAACTCATTTATGGGGATTGTATAGGGACTACTATAGGGGATATTAAGGGGATCCTAGGACGTTAGACTATAGCTGTTAGGGAAATTAAGGTTTAGGGTTTAGGGTCCCATGATTAATAACCACCTCCTTTTAAGGGCCTAAATATTAGGATCCCTATTATAATTCCTATTAAGGGGAGGGGGTTATTAAGCAGGGGTCTAGGTTATCCCGTATACTTACTTGATTGTCTTTTCTGGCTTTCTTGAGGTCAAGTCCCATCGTATACTGCCTGTCAAAGGCATAGGACAAATCCTTGAACCCTATAAACCCTAAAGCCTGAAACCCGAATCCCGAAGCCCGCAACATCCTCAACCCTAAACCCAAACCCAAATCCGAAGCCCTCAAAATCCTAAACCCTAAAACATTTCAAAAGATGTTGATGCTTGCCAGCAGTGCAAACTCTCAAAATCCTAAACCCTAAGCTCTAAACCCTCAACCCTAAAAAAAAACCGAAAGCCTAAATCCTAAGCCCTAAATCCTGAACCCTAAACCGTCCCTTGAAAGATGCTTGCTGGCAGTGCTTGGCTCAGGAGCAGGTGCAGGTTCCAGCCAGCACGGGCCGGCTGTGTCTAGGGTGAGCCCAGAAGCTTAGGTTTAGGGTTAAGGGTTTAGGTTTAAGGATTTAGGGTTTAGGTTTCAGGATTTAGGGTTTAGGGTTTAGGTTTCAATGTCAAGAAAAGTGCGAGGTCATGGATTTCATGACTCGTATGATGATAGTGGCGATCGCAGTAGCCTTCTAGTCACAGTTAGAGTGATATGAGCCATAGTCTAAACTCCTTAGCCCTGACCCCTCAAGCCTATACATCCTTCTATGCCCCCTTTTTTAAGGGACTTTAATGGGAACCCCAAGCAGGGAACCCCAAGGATATAGTAGGAATAGAAAAGGATATAAGGACACCGGTAAGTATATTCCGACTATATTTCTACTATAATTATAGGGTTCCCTGTTTGGGGTTCCCATTAAAGTCGCTTTACTTTATCCTAAGTGTAAACTTTCAACTGCACAGAGAGCCAAGCTATGGCTCGACGTCCCCGTGATGGATCTGTGGAGACAGCTCCAGAGGCAGCTCAGGGTTTAGGGTTTAGGGCTGAGGGTTTTGAGATTTGGGGTTTAGGGTTTAGAGTTTCGGGTTCGGGGTTTAGGGTGAGTGAAAGGGTTTCGGGTTTCTGTAGGGGCCAAGGCCACTACAAAAGTTGTAGCCCTAGATTATTTCTCTTGTTCTGGTATTGTGTACCTCAAGCAGGCCTGAAACAGATCTTTGTAAGTTTGTATTTAGGCCTTGCATAAGTGGGCGGCGTAGGGTTTACAATTTTGGGTTACGTGGTTTTAGGGCGCAGGTTTTAGTTAATGGGTTTCAATGAGGTTGGGGGGGGGGTACAGCAGGGCTACCCGCCCGCAACAAGCTCCCATATGGACTCCCAAAGAACCCACTTTATGAACTAAGCACTGATTGGTTTATAGTTAGGGTTTAGGGTCCAGGGTAGTTGAAAGAACTAAGCACACAAGCTATGGCTAAAAGGTCGAATACACACGAATGGTTTACAGCAGATGTGCTTGCCTTCTGCCAGTTTCGATTCACAGCAAAACTCAATTGCTTGTGAATCAAACTTGTGCTTGTGGGGTACCTTTGCTGGCCAGCATACACTGCGGAATCTGCATGGAAGAGCTCCTTCTTTTCACAAGGGGTGCTTTAGGGGCTTCCGTGTTTGTTTGGGAGGTTAGGATTTAGTAGCTTTGGGCTAGGCTAGGATACAGGTTTGAAGCCACGATTGCCTTCAGCCCCACTAACTCTTGTTCTGGGGTAGTGTGTAATGCTGAAAGCTTACCCTCCCCTCATAGAGTTTAGGGGTTTAGGCTTTAGGGTTTAGGGCTTAGGGGTTTAGGGTTTAGAGTTGCGGGTTTAGGGTTTCAAGTTTAGGGTTTAAGTTTAGGGTTTAGGGTAACTTCCCTATGGACACAATACAGTATAAACCCCATTCTGTCTCCTTCTTTGGGTTAAAGGGTTTAAAGTTAGGGTTTAGGGTGCTGCCAGCTCCTGGACTTTTCTTGCAACGTTGTTAAGCCCGAGGCCCGGATCTAGAGGGTACTTGGAAGTCATAGGATTTAGGGTTTAGGCTTACTAACTACTTATCACTGGACTTGCAACCCTACTTATAAATAGAGCAACCCCTATAACAGCTATAAGCCCAGTTATAACTAGCTAGTAAGTCCCATGAACCTCCAAGTAGGGTTGTAGGGTTTCGGTTGGGACCTGCCGTCCGAAGTTTGCTTTCTTGGGGGTTGGCTTTCCCCCTTTTCTGCCATGAATGGAGAATGAATGTGAAGCAGAGTATCAATACAATGAAGCACTGTTTGCGATGACCTAAATCTTAAAACCCCGGGGTCTGAGAAGAGTTTAGGCCCTAAACCCTAAACCCTAAGCCCTAAACCCTAAACCCTAAGCCCTAAACCCTAAACCAGGGTTGAGCTTAGGTAAACGGCGAACCTTGTTCATTCATACCTGGGGTACATGGCTCGAGACCAATAACAGTCTAAGCTGTAAGAATAGTAATCGTAATGGTAATAGTCATAGTGATAAACACGGTAATAATAATAGAGATACCAGTAATAATTTAATAGTAGTACTGAATGGAAACCTACATCCTAAACTTGTTCATCATAGTCCATAGTACACTGACAAGAAGAGCTAACTGAGAGACGCCCAAAAAAAAGGTTGTAGGACCTAAACACCTAAACCCTCAACCCGTGGAAGCTGTCAAAAGAACTTCGAAGAAAGGATACCCAAATCGCTATGTAATCCTGGAGTTTGTATCCCCAGAACCTTTGGGGCACCCTAAACCCGAAACCACCCTAAACAATAAACCCGAAAGCACCCTAAACCCTAAACTCCAAACAATCCCACCCTCTTCAAATCGCCTCGATCCCCAGGGCTGGATAGCATAGGGGAGGGCTCCCAAAAGATGGGGTTTAGGACTTCGGGTTTAAGATTTAGGGTTTAGGGCTTAGGCTGCAGAATTCAGAGTTTAGGATTTTTCCATTTTTGAGTACTGCTCTAAAATGAGGAGCTTATAGGTCCAAAGGAGGAGCCCTCATGAAGTGCCAGCTGAGCTATAGTCAACCCTGAAATACTCCCCTATATAATCCCTTATACAAGCCCCTTTTAAGCAGTTTAGACGGAAGCTCATCTCATTCTCCGTCTCATTTTCAATGTTGATTCTCCATTCTTGGGATAGTATCCTTCAACCCTTAATATGGCGCGCGGCCCCAAACGAGGGGCACGCTCAGAGACCCCAGTTCTATGCGGGCACCATAAACCCTTAACCCTAAACCAGCTTTGGGGGGTGCCAATCAACTTGTTTGGGCAGAGGGGTTTAGGGCTGAGGGACTTGATGAATAGCGCATCCTTACAGCCTAAACCCTAAACCCTACAAAACCCTATGATCCCCTCAACCCGAAAGCCTTATAAAACCCTAAATCCAAAGCCCTAAGCCCCAAACCGTCAAGCGGGGAGGAAGAGATCCTGGTTATTGAGAGACCTCTGGAAGTGATCAATGCGCTGAGCGGTATGCGCACGGGTGTGATCCCTGCCCTGAATTTAGGCTTTAGGTTGGGTACTGCCCCCCCTCAGTAACAGTTGGATAATAAGTAAATATGGTTATGGATATATATATATAGCCCTGAATAGGACCCGTAATATAGACTGTTACTGGGCGGGAGCAGTACCCAAGCTTTAGAGTTCAGGTTTAGGGGGGTTTGGGGGGCTAGTGGTAGCACCAGAGACCTTGGGAGATCTTAGCATTAGAAGCAAGCCACCATATCCTACCATTCAGTGGTAAGTGCAGAAAAACTCTAAGCCCCAAGCTCAAGCCCCAAACCCCTAAACCCCAAGCCCTAAACCCGAAACCCAGAACTCCACCCTCTTTTCAGCAAGGAATGAAAGAAAGGGCATGATCTCCCAAAATACGGTAGTTTGGGTTTAGGGTTTAGTGGTTTGGGTGTAAAGGGTTTATAGGGTTTCCGTCACTTAGGGTTTAGGTTTCCCTGCCAACCAGAGGTAAGTAATTAAACTCGGACACGGGTTTGAATACAGCTGAAATTTCGTGAGACCCGCACCCACATGAAACCCTGGCGTCGATTTGCTGATGCTACTGGGAGTGGGAGACGGAAACCATAGAGTGCGGTTTAGGGTTTGGGGTTTCCCCATATGAGCCATAGTCTAAACTCCTAGCATTCCCTTTTCAATCCAGAGAATACTCCCCTATATAATCTCCTATGTAACCCCCCTTCCAGGAGTTTAGACTATGACTCATATCGTCCTCCGTAATGTTGTCTTGACTTGGTCCGCGGCTTTCCCTCTTACAGGCACCAGGGGGTTTAGGGGTTCAGGGGTTCAGGGTTTAGGGTGTGCACACCAAAACGGCCGCGAGCATACCCTTCACCACGTCAAGAACCCTTGGGCTTCCAAGACTGCATACTCCCCAACCCCTTGCAAATGAACCCCTAAACCCAATCCGGCCCTAAACCCCAAACCTTAAACCCCCAAACCCTAAAACCCACACCCTAAACCCATGTGTTTCTTGGCCAAGGGTTGCTTTGCGTGTCCTTTTCCAAGGATACCCCAAACCCTAAACCCTAAAGGATACTGGATGCTCCGACCACGCTGACGCAGCTGGGGCAACTGATGCAAGCACAGCTGGGCTATCATCCAAGTACGCTGTCATTCTTCGTCAACGCGTCTTGGCTGGCTTATGGGCTTTAGGATTTAAGGTTTAGGGTTTAGGGTTTAGGGTGGATATATAAAGATATCTCGGGACTATATGAGGATACAGCTAAGGATAAATTGGGCTTACGTTGGTGCATACTGGTATACATAATATGAGCTATAGTTGAAACTCCTGGTATCCCCCTTTATGAACCCTCTTATTGGGACCCTATACAATCCCTATATAACCTCAGTAGAGGAGTTTAGACCACGGCTCATCTAGGGATCATACAGTTTCTTGTGACTACTATCCCAGGAATGGAGAATCAAACGGAAAACAAGATGGACAGCAATCAGTACTGGGTTAATAGGTTGGGGTCAGGGTTTTTGGTTTAGCTTGCTGTAGAAGACTGGAAAGTTACACCGATAATGTTAAGTAGTATCATGTACCCATGAGACGCATTGCTGTAGAAGACTGGAAAGTTACACCGATAATGTTAAGTAGTATCATGTACCCATGAGACGCATTCTACTTATGTAGGCTTCTGGTAGAGTGTACTGAGGGTTTGGAGTTGAATTAGGGTTCCTTTCTTGCAACAATCTTTCGGGTCAGTCTGACAAGATAAAGGTTGGTCATGCCAGGGTTTAGGGCTTAGGGTTCCATTGTCGTAGGGCGTTTCGCTTGGGCTGAGGGTTCCCCAGGAGGCTCCACGCAGGTTTTAAAAACTACCCCCACCAGGAGTAGCAGCCCCTATATAGTAATCCTTGCCCCTTGGGGGTGTACCTTGAGGGGATGATCTTTTATGGTATTATAGACCCCGAATTGATGGGACACGGTGATGTATATCCTTTTATATCAGACTCCTGTAAGGGCCTCAAAGATTACAAATCTGAACTTGCGATCGGCTTGCGGTACCCTACAGGGTTTAGGGTACAAAGTAACCCTAAACCCGAAACCCTGAACAATACAAAGGAGCTAGAACCATACTTTGGGTCATCAATTTGGGCTAGTGCAGTAAACGGTTGCAGCCACTGTGAGCTCAGCCAGTTGCCTCCGGGGAACCGGAGCACTCCATGCGACCAATAGCAGGTAGTTTAAGGTTTAGGGCTTATGGTGGAACATGAAGTTATTGTTTCTACTGGTGTCCCCAACAGACAGATCTACATTCTCTAGCTTGGTTTCTCCTTGGGACTTAGCTTGGACCTTAGACCATTAACTTTCTGGGATTCCCTTATACTCCTATTGTAGATACTTGAGGGCTAACCCTTGTATAAAACCCTACACCCTAAACAGGATGCCATCGTCAGGCGCAAGCCATATGATGTGTATGGTACGTATAAACTTGGCATCTCCCGAAGGCCAAAGGATTTGCAGTTTAGGGTTCAGACCATATGAGCCATACTCTAAAGTCCTCACAGGGAGGTTATAAAGGGGATTATGCGGTTTGGGGTTTAGGGTTCAGGGTCTAAACTCCTCAAAGGGGCCTATCTAGCGGATTATATATTATATAGGGAAGTATGATATGGGTTATTAAGGGGGGATACTAGGAGGTTAGAGTATAGTTCATATAGTCAGCGGCCCTTAGTTCAGGGCTTGGTGGTCGTCGCTTTCAACTCACGATTGCCACGATTGCCTTCGACTCCATTAGCTTTTTTCTTCTGAGGTAATGTGTACTATAGTCTAAACTCCTTAAAGGGGGATATATAGGGGATTATATAGAGGAGTATTATAGGGCTTATTAAGGGGGATACTAGGAGTTTAGACAATGGCTCATGTAGACGCCTGAATGATTTGGGAAATCCCTTTATGCCTGGCAATGGCACACCAAACTCTGTGACTTTACATTCTAATCATTTAGGCCGCTACGGTACTCTGGTCAAAAAGATGTGGTAAGGTAGACAGCCTTCCTCAGCCCCCTGAGACCCCAGAATACAACACCACACAGCAACTCATACACTGTAGACTCCTTTATCAAGATCCCAGTTTTTTCAGGGTTCCATGTTTGTTTTTGAGGAGGGTACTGTAGAAGCCTATATAGTTAGCAGCGCTACACGCGCATGAACCTGACTATAGCATAAAGTGCCCCACCCAAAGCCTACTCTAAGTAGATAGGCCTCCACACAAAGCACACCGGAGTCCGCAAGTAAGGATTGAATCTCAGACCCTTAAACCCTAAACCCTAAACCCCTAAACCCTAAACCCCTAAACCCCTAAACCCTAAACCCCTAAACCCCTAAACCCTACGGCAGAGCTCCTGCACCCCGCTGGTGAAATCCTGTCCCCACAAAGCCTGGCACAGTCCTGAGAGCAATAGACCACGGCCCAAAAGTATGTAAAAATGATAGCCTTTAGGGCTGTTATTGTGGGTTGATGGCTATCATTTTACATACTTTGGGGGTTTAGGTGGAGTAAGCCCTCTAGTCTCGCCTTTGCTTTGAGGGGAGGTGCGGGCGTCACTTCCTGTCATATCTCATATATATATATATATTCTTGTAAATAGTAGTGCCACCTGTGCTATAGTCAAAACTCCTTAAAGGAGGTTATAGAGGATTATACAGGGGAGTATTATAGGAGTTTAGACGACAGCTGTCTCCCCAAACCTTGGACGCCGAACCCTGACTGGTAGTTTCCCAAATTTTGGAATCCAATATAAACCCCAAGACTATGGTCCTTATTATGGGGACCCCAAAAAGGTACCCCTAATTTTAGGAAACCCCCTAAACCCTAAACCATATAAACCTAAACTCTAAACCCTACACCACTTCAACAACAGCAAGTGGCAAGGACAGCAGCGAACCGCTCGAGAGGGGCATGAAACGGCAGACGCTTGACAAAAGTTGAACCCTAGGCTATAGGGTTTCGGGATATCCCTAAGGGTCCAAGGATTCAGGGCTCAAATACTATGATATTAATGGATTCGGGCCCTGAAGCCCCATTATTTGGGTCCTTGGACCTGTTTGTGTTTCCAAAATCAAACAGTCACGGGCTCCCTATTAGTCCCCCTTATAGCACCCCCCAGGTTCCACCTTAAGTTTAAGGACAAGTAGGACTACTCAAGGGGAAACCTAAGATGGTAGCATGGGGTAGTAGTAGCGAAGCCCAAGACACGATGAGCAATATAGATCCTAAACCCTGCCCTTAACCCGACATCCCAAAACCCTAAACCTTAAGCCCTATGCCAATCTGCAACCAGGGCGGATGGACCTATCTCTTCTGTTCGCATCCTCCGGACGCGTAGCGCGGCTGAACCATTGGAGACGTCCCACAAGGTTTAGGGCTTAGGGTTGTGGATTTAGGCTTTACATGACTTCCTATAGAGAATGGTGACCATGTTCGTCACACTGCTTCACAGTTTAAGTTCATAACGCTTTTTTGTTTTTCCCACGTTTTGTCAGAAATTTCACATTCTGGATTAGCCCCCAGCAAACCCACTTGCAGCTCGGGCGTCGTAGAGGGCTGTCTTCCGTATTCTGAGTTGGCACCCCGGTTACCCAAAGGCTCCTATGTATGCGTGGTGTTCCAAAAAATGGGATCTTGTTGGGGCTGGGTTTAGGGTTTAGGAAGAATTTACACTGGAGTTCACTGCTCATGGGAGCTACAATTTGATAGCAGAAGCAAAAGGAACTAAGTCAGAGCCTTCGGGCAAGGGTGCAGTGAAGGAAGTTCATCTAGGTTTTAGTAATGGGGTTCCTTCCCTCCCCATCGATGTGCAATTAGCGCGATGGCCAGCGTGAGTTTAATTTGGGTTCGATATCATCGATGGGCTCGTGTTTCTTCCAGTGGCTCCACCACAGGCTCCTGGAACCGCCCGACCGAAGCGTTGCATCGCATGTCCGGCAAGGATCCTAGAGACCCTTAAGGGCACATGTAGGGTTTACAGTAGGTATATAAGGATCCGTGAGGGTTTAGGGTTTAGGGATTACTTTTTGTGGCTTGGGATTCCCTATCTTTATGTAAAAAGGATCCGTGATGTGAAAACACGCTTCGCTTTGGCCGGACTAAATCTCGAGTTTGGACATGACCAGCAGCTAAGGAGTGGTAAATACGGGCCGCAGGCTAAACTCCTAAAAGGGGATTCCCTGGACCACAAAAGCATGTAAAATAATCGCCTTTATGGCTATTATTAGGGGTTTAGGGCTATTATTTTACATACTTTTGGGGTTTAGGTATATAGGAAATTATGGGGGGACTGCGGGTATACTGGGAGGTTAGAGAGCCATATGATTGCCATTTTCTCTCGTGGTCATTAGTAAGTGGATGGGGGGATTAAACCCTTACCCTTACACCGCGTGGTGCCAGGGTGTAGGGTGAAGAGGCCGGCGCGTTATATGGGATTTTCTTGGGGGCTATGTGTGATATAGGGGTTATGATGGGATTCTTTACGGGGTTACATAATAGGCTATGTAGGTGCCATTGATATAGGGGTATATTTTTGGCTGTAGGTTATATAGGGGTTGTATGGGGATTCTATTTGGGGCTATAGGTTAGATAGGCGTTTTATAGGGATTATTTTCCCGATTCCCTACGAACCACCCAGATTCCGAGCAACCTGCGCTGGATGATCACTATCCTGAAAACGTAGTAATGAGTGTCTCTCAAGAAAGCCGGCGCACATAGAGCTAAACCCTAAGCCCTGAACCCGGAGCCTTGAACTCCAGACCCTGAACGCTGATAGCCTGGTGCAGGGCTCCAGTAGAGGGACTACAGTCCTGCTTACACCTGAAACCTGAAGCCCTTAGGGTGTTCCAAACCCAACCTTAAACCCACACCCCGGGTTTGGGGTTCAGGGTTCAGGTCCTGAATCCTGAGCCCTGCCTAGACCTCCCAACTGCCGAAAATAGTAAAGTATATACCCCCTTTTTGAGGATTCTACACTATAGCTCATACAAGGAAATGTGGTACCCAAAAAGGAACCACCTACAAGATGTAGGCGGACCCTAAATTGTAAACCATAAGCCCAAACCTTGAAACGCTTAACCCTAAGCCCTAGTTTCGGGTTTAGGGATTTAGGGTTTAGGGTTTAGGGAATTAGGGTCTAGGGATTTAGGGTTTAGGGTGAATAAGTGACAAAGGCAAAGACCTGGCAGCCAAGCAGGCATATCTACAGCGACACTTGGGCTCAGTGTGATGCGTGAGAAAGACTGTTCGGCTTAGGTAAATCCCCCCCTCTATAGTACTGGCTCCTTAATATGGAGTTAATAGGGCCTTAACATACCTACGATAGTCCTTTGTGGTACCTATTACTGGGCGGGAGTTTGACCCCAGGCTGGGGGGGGGGGATTACCCGCAACTCCAGATACGTGCAGTTCAGATGTAACCACCCCCTAACTGGTAGATAAGAACTTGTAAGCATTAGGGTTTAGGGTTTGAGTTTCTTGCTAAAGCCCAACAAAGGACACACAAGTATTGTTTCAATGGTGCTCCCACCAGGCTGGAGATCTAGCGCTCAGGGATTAGAGAGTCAACTTCAGTGTGTAGGGCCGAAGGTTGCGCTTGCAGTACTATTTTCTCGTGCACCCTAACCCTGCACCGAAAAAGGATACAAGGAGTAGACAGTAGACCTCATGTCTCTCAAACCCTAAAACCTAAATCCTAAACCCTAAATCTTAGTTTTGGGGCTGGCGGTGCAGGTTTTGGCAAGTTTTATACCGCATGTATTTTCTTCCGACATGAGCTGCAGTCTAAACTCCTTAAAGGTGATTTTCTTTTCAGTTTCGGAGAACCCTAGACCCCAAACAGTGACCGTGGAAAATGGTGCCAGAGTGTTTATGGTGCCTAAACCCATAAACCTAGAACCCTAAACCTGTCGCATTTTGTGGAGCCCAAATGGACCTACTCTCTGCTTGGGTGATGCCACGTGAGAGTTTCATAGAGCAATCCCCAAAACATCTCCAAGGTCCCAAACCCTAAACTGCAACCCCTAAGGCCTAGGCCTTGGGCCCGAAACCTTAGCCTAAATCCTAAATCCTAGTCCTAGGAACTCCCCTGAAGCACTTCCTGTAACCCTAAATTGTAAACGCTAGCGCGCGCCCGCCTCGGCTGCCCACTGTAGGAACATGTAATTATAGATATACAGGTATTTAAGTTAGGTATATGGATACAGTCATATGCCTAATACATGCA
>CAJNIZ010001176.1:6761-29742 GCA_905231905.1 Symbiodinium pilosum | reverse complement strand
AACGCCCATATATATATATATATATATAGTATTTTGGGGTCTATATCGGGGTCCCGTATTTTAGGAAACTACCATATAGGAATATACAGAGTATAGGGTTTAGAGCTTTGAGTCCCCATGTTAACCCTGCGTACCTGTTGTTTGCTGGATCTGTACTATGGGCCCAGAATTGGGTTGCAGGTCGTATAGGGTATACACGGAGCCCAAGGTAAAAGGCCCATGGTCTAGGGTTTACGGATTTACCAGGTTGAGGGTTTAGGGTGTATATACTATGTATACACATATGCGTATGTATATCGCATGAGCATACATGTATACATATATATATATGCAGATCTATATCTATATACATGGATACACACGTATGTTTGTTTGGTGGTTCAGGAATCAGGGGTTAGGGGATGAGGGGTTATGGCCTACAACTACAAAAGTAAGGTTTACTGACTGGGGCTCAGGGACTGTACTTCAGCAATTCGGATAGGGGGACTAGCGCATTACAGTGGCTGCGGGGTTTTTGCCGCAACACCACCTTAGGCGTCCAAGACGACAGCAAGGGCAGCCCCCTAAACCCCAAACCCTACATTGCCCTCACCCAAAACACGAGCTGGTCCTACCCTGCAACCCCAACAAGATATGCCGTCACCAACATGTCCGCTACTGAGGCACAAGATCTCCCCAGAACCGGTTGCAGCTGCGAGCATCGTGTGGTCCTCAGGACAGTGGCGTCACAGAGGGGCCAATAACGGCCAAAACCTACATGTTTTTTCCTCCAAAAACTTTCGCCAATCCTTGTAACAAGTACGGACTAGAGTATATGAAGGGTTCATGCTATGACCCTCTGCTTTGCAAACCCCACGCCATAGATTGCGGGGTTCATAGGGATGTACATTCCTATGTTGCTGAAGACAAGTGGTACTCTCCCGAAACTAAGACAGAACTCGACAAAGGAGCCTTACAAGGATATTCTGTTTGAAAAGCGAGTTCTTTGAAACTTGGGTGATGGTACCTTCTCCTGACCCCCAAAAAAATTGTTGCAGGCTCCAGAGAGCCCAATCGTCCTGATATGAGGAGAATGCATTAGACAAGATCCTGAAATCTTGTTTAGGCTCCGCATATCGCTTTGATGAAGCTATTTACCCTAAAATCCGGGGCCTCTGCAGAAGCCATCCGCATCCCTCAAACATGTTTTGACTCTACCAAAGGATCCTGGTTAACCAGCCCAAACCATAAGAGCCATAGTCTAAACTCCTTAGAAGGGGTCATATAGGGGGACTAACTAAGATGGAGAGTATTCTAGGGGTTACTCAGGGGGATATGTGTCGACTATAGCTCATAATGGGGAAAGTTCCTATACCACAGAAGCCTTACTTTGGACTTTGAACCGTTTGGGCTCATGAGAAGGGTTAGAGCAGTAGCCGGCATGCTTAAATAGGGTGGCACTATCATGCAGGCGGCGGGTGTCAGCTCTTGTTTCGACATGTTTTTCTGCTTCATAAAGTCAAGCGCTTTTCCGACGCGCTATTCCGACAGCAACAGTTACCAATGACTTAGGTATCACGTAATTTTGTCCCGCCTATATTAAACCTACCACCGTCGTAATAGCAGAAATTTCAAAGTAGAGTGCCAATATATAGAAGTGGGAAAGTATAGCATTGGGTGAGGGGTTTTTATGCTTAGGGGAATGCCTCCCGAAAGCTAGCCTTCAAGTACAAACACTGCACTGAAGCCGGGAGAGGGCTTAGGGTTTGGGGTTTGGGGGCGATCCTAATCCTTACCCGTAAATCAAGGACTTTAGACCTCAAGCCTTTAGACACTTGACCCCAAACCCCTGAACTCCTTAAAGGCCTAACCCTACTACCTTACTTGCCATTAGCCAGAAACCCTCACTCCCCTAAATCCTAAAACCCAAAACCTGTGGAATAGGTTTTGGAGTATCTTACCCAAACCTATACGATAGTTCTACGGGATCATGAGGGGACAATATTACTACTTAAGCAGGCCCCTACATTACGCAGCGTCCCTACATGCACCCAGTTTCCGTTTGATTTCCGTAATCTTTTCCATTGGTATCTCCATCGTTCTATTTATTTCCCGCCCCTAAGCCTATGTCATGTATTAGTTCAAACCTCACTCCAAAAAACCTAAACCCTGAATTATAGTATAGTATCCCCTCCAAACCTCTAGAAAATGCCTAAACCCCTAAACCCTAAACCCCCAGACTCTAAGCCCTAAACGTCTAAACCCCCAAAACGCCCAAACCCCTAAATCCCCCAAGCTAAGAAGTTTGCGACTTGCAAGGTCACCATCTCCAAGGCTCGATTTGCCCGGAGTTCTTCCGTGGTTTATGGTTTAGGGTCAGGTCTTGCGGGCCTAACCTTGTATATATGTATATATATATGTGTATAATGCATGTAGGGTTTTGGGTTTATATCTATATACAGTGGTGATGTCGTAGGGATATCAGGGTTGAAGGTCCAAGAACTCCAATAGTTGAGTACTTGGGATTGCGGTTGGGGTAGTTATGCTGCACGTTCTGTTGAAGTATATAGTTATTCAGTACTGAACCCTTAGGTTTAGTGTTTGGATTTCAGGGTTTAGGGCTTGCACAGTAGGGTTTAACGAGAGATGAGGGTTTACAGGGTTTGGGGTGTGGCATTCGGGGAGTAGGTTTTGTATTGACCACAGATCCCAATGTTTTTGTTGCATTTTCTCGGGAGAAAACAGTGTTCGAGTTTGCCCCCGTGCTTCTTACAGCATTTCATTACGTTCTCCTGTGCTAGGGAGAGGCGTTTTGACCTTGCATAGATGCTTACTGCAGTGTATGTGGTCTCCTATGGTTTGAAACCAAGACATGAGGGCCTTCTGAGACTGCTACGAAAAGGCGCACTACTTGAACGTTCCATTCAATACCTTTGGTGTTTTTGGTTTGGGGATTCCTGAGCTCCACCAGCCACGACACTGCTTCTTAAAAGTCATTCTGCCAGACATTCTGTTGATTGCTGGTCATTATTCAGGAATAGAGGACTGAAACAAGAAATGGCGTTTGATTATTTTCTGTACTTGGATGCTTTTGTTCAGCGTTTGTACCACCCTCGGGCAAGTGTCTGAAACCTTGGCATGTTGGCTATAATGAGGCTTTGCAGGTGCCACAAAAACAAATCCACGTGTAAATTGGTTTTGTGGACTACTATGCCTGGGCATCCCGAAACTCCTAAGAGCCCATTGAAATCTTGCAAGCTCAAAGCGGTGAAAGATGAATTAGGGTCTTCGGTTTACCCAGAGAGTCAAGTCTGGGCTTCTACTCTTACCCTAAACTCCTAAACCCTACATCCTAAAACCTCAAACTAGTATATCCCTTGATAAAGGCTTTTTGGACCCTTGGCATGAACCGGGACTGTAGGATGGCGGACAGCCAGAGCAAGCCACGAAGGCTCAGCATGCTGTGGGAGATTTTTCAAAACAGGGTAATCGCCTCATACTAATATTAGTTGCCCTAATAGTAAACATGGCCCGGAATACATAAGGTCTCTTATAGGGAATGTTCGATATTTGGGTGTTGGGTGTGTTCTTAATATTCGGATGAAGGGATGCATTTCCTTGGAGGGTCAGAAAGACTCAGCAAGTAGGAAAATGCTGGCAACAACTGGGGCTTGTCGGGGGATAAGTGCGCTTGCTAAGCCATCAGGCCTGACTCTCCAAGTTCCATTAGGGACCCTAGGCTTTTGTTTATTCTTTATCGTCCCACTTAAGTACATGGAATATGGCTTTTGGTATCTCTATAGTAAGATTCCCATATTATATACCCCCCCATATTCTATCTACTTAAGGGGGAATATAGCCCTAAGCCCTAAATCCTATATTCTATCTACTTAAGGGGGACTACTCCCTAAACGTTAAAGTCTGAACTGGGAGCGATGGTGGGGTCCGCTTTCCATTTTGGTAGGACTATGCTGAGGCGGCCACCTGGTTCACTTGGGAGGGCACTGTCAGATTAGGACAGCGTAAATTAGGTCCCCCACGAGTACCACCAGTGGATTGGAGACCCAATGTTTTTTTTTTTAATGGGAGTACTCAGGTTTTTCTGCCACTGGGAATGAACGAAAGTGTGCCAAAGTGTGCCAGCGCCTCCCGATATTCATGTGAACTAGAGTCTCAATTCCCAGCATCCCCCTTAGTAACCCCTATAATGGTCCCCTCTGCAGTTGCCTATCTACCCCCCCCTTTAAGGAGTTCAGACTATGGCTCATGGGAACCCTATGCTACCCTTGGCTATGGGAACGGTGTTGGAAAGGGCCTCTCTTACACTATAGTCCCCCTTGGGTACATAGAATCTGGGGTATATGGGGATCTTATTACAAGATACCCAAAGCCATATTCTATCTACTTAAGGGCGACTATATCCAAAATTTGGCTTCTCACCTGTTTTCACAGGAAGGTTCAGGGCAAGGCCCGGAGCAAGGGTGCAGATAATACTGCGAGTGCTAGAGAGAAAAAGAATCATAGTGGCAATAATGATAGTTAAAGTAGTAAAACGACCCCTCTGAGGTACATTTGAACTACCAGGGTTGTTGCAAGCCGTTTGCGCATGTGCTGTATGAAGTGATGGTACGGCATTTCTTTCTGGCATCATTGCACTTGCTTTTATTGTTTCAAGCCGTGTTTACATACAGACATCCATGCCACAGGTGGTGAGGCATGCGAAAGCATACTCTCCAGTTCACCCTGCTGTGACCACAGCTGTGGCACTATTCTTTGAGACTCTTTATCAAGTCAGCTAGAGCTTGTCTACGCAACCCCACAGCCTGGATAAAAGAGTTGAACCCTCTTGAAACACCTCTGAAGATAAGAAGGCTGGTCCACATGATCCAGCTATCAGTATTCAGGATAGGCCCGCACGCTGAACATGTTTGTATCACAAGCTGGGAGATGTCATCCCCTCCTACTAGGAATGAGCACCCCGCGCCCCCGATAGGGAATATTCCCCCCGATATTTTTGATGAGATTTCACTGGGGAGGTTATTCTGGGAGGAGTGGGTGCGTTAAGCAGTATGGGGAGGCAGTTAGGACAGAACCCTAAATCTTTCCAGGCCGCGCTCGCCGACCGCATCTTCGGCTTCCGTCGTGCGGACTGAGGTCGAGGATCGACCCGAAGAAGAAGAAGAAGTCCAGGAAAAATGAAAAGCAATGTTGCATGGTTATATGGGGTATATGGGGCTATAGAGGGATATGCATCCAGAAAACGCTCCGCAATTCGTGTTCTCAAGACCGATAGAGTATGTGAAGTGGTTGTAGGTCTTCACAGCCCTTTCAGATGCGCAGAATTATGTAGAAGCCTGAAGAATTATCAACTTTATTCCCTGGCTTTCCTTAAATAAGGATATAGTCCCCCTAAAGTAGATAGAATATCGGTTATGTGGGGACTGTACTATGATTTTGGAGGAATTCCATATTTTTTACTTAAGCGTGACTATAGTACCCCAACCAATGAAAGTTCCTACTACAGAATCTAATAACGCTTTGCATTCGCGAAGCTACTCTGGACATCTCTGGACTCTTTGGGGTATAGTAAGCCCTAAACCCTAAACCCCTTGAAGTATAATACGACCGAAAATCCCTAAACCCTAAATCCCTTGAAGTATAATACGACCGAAAATCCCTAAACCCTAAATCCCTTGGGGTATAATACGATCCAAAATCCCTAAACCCTAAACCACTTGGTATAATATGACACAAAATCGCTAAACCCTGAACCTCTTGGGGTATAATGCGACCCAAAATCCCATTGGACAAGCCCACTGCCAATGGGCAGCTTGGGCATGCTCTGTGTAACGTAGCCATGGAGGCCCCCACCTGAGAAAGTTTAGGGTTCAGGGCTTGAGGGTTTCAGGGCTTTAGGGTTTAGACTTTAGGGTTTGGGGTTCGGGGGATGGGGTTCAGGGTTCAGGGTTTCGCGTTTAGGCTTATTCTGACATAAGCGTAGAGTTTGCCAACAATGAACACTAAATGAAAAAGAAATGGGACACTACCTTGTTGACCGGAGTTATATAATCAGGGACTACTATAAGGATCCAGTCCTTCACCTCTTGCTAACCAGAGTTAAGATTGAAATCTGCATTCCCCAACCCTTCTACTCTCCTCCCCCACCACTTATCCCCGCATGACTGAGAAACAAATGGACAGGAACATGGAGCATGAAATGGAAATCTGGGTTCTTAGGGGTTGGACAGGAAGGATCTCCCCCTAAACCCCTCGAATAGGGTACCATTATGTCATTTACTGGGTGGAATAGTCATTGTTAGGGGTGGGTGGGGGTATTACTTGGAATGGGATCTTACTGCGAGCCTTTCGCACCCTACCTCCTTGTTCAAAACTATGTGTGTGGTACGTGTGATCCGAAACATAGAGCCAACTAAGAAATGTGCCGGGTATGGGCATCTGGATAGCCGTTACACCAGCATTCTGCTATATCGTTTTGTGATATATAGTCTGACGGACGCATTGCAGATGATATCTTTAGTCTAAGCCTGAGGCGTTTACTTGAAGGTTCATGGATTGCTGCATGTGGGGCTACACTTGGCCAGTGTAACCAGGTTCAGCCTATCTGACGGGACTTGACTTGTAAACCCCCCCTTATAACTCCACATAGCTTTCCTTTTTAATTCCCATATCCTCCGCATCATTCTACTGGGATAGTCCAGGTCCACTAAACCCCCACCCACTTGGAACTACTCATAAGATTTCAAGTATAGATGCTTATATGAGGTCGCGCTATAATCTCTCTTATCACTATCCATGAATTTAAAGTGATATTACGAACACAAAACACTCCCCCCCCGTAAGCAAGATTGCTCAACCGTAGCTGCAAGCCCTAAAGTGGCATCTTTAACTGGAGAGACCCTAAACTGTAAGCCCTGAACCCTATGCGCGGCGAGGAGCTGGAGAGGCCTAGATCGGCGTCGCCGACGCAGAACTCTCCGGCGCGGAGAAGGAGAGAGGGGTTTATAGGGTTTAGCGTTTAAGATCGAAGGTGAATGGGATGTAGTAACTACATGTCACTGAGCTTATGACCCCACTCCAAATTGGAGTATCCCTTACGGTGTCATGAGTGGAATGTAAGCCCAGTTCTGAGTAATCGCTCAGCTCAGTCCCATAGACATTCAAGTAAGGTTTAGGGCTGAAGGTGCGCGGCGTGCAAGGTTTAAGCTTTGAGATTTAGGGTTTGGAGAGCTTAGGGTTTAGGAGTTTGACGAGTTTGGTTGCATGCTGCCCCAGCTCAGCAACTTTTGGAGAGCATGCGTATTATGATTACATGTCGTCCTCAATCTGACTCCTACTATAGGCTTTTATATACTGGATGAGGGCAGTACTCAAAGTTTAGGATGCCACTTCCTGACTCTAAAATTCAGGACTTAAAGGCCCAAAGACTCGAGATCAAGGATTTGGGGCTTCAGAACGTATAGTAGGGTTCAATGCTCAGGTTCCCTATTAGGGTTTAGGGTTTACTGATTAGGTTGTAGGGTTTAGGGTTTAGGGATCTAGCTGTATTATAATGGTTGGACCCGCTTTAGTGTAGAGGTCCCCTATAATGTGTTTTCGGGTCGGCTTATTAGGACCCGGGCAATGATTGCAAGGTCCCCTAAAATGTGTTTTGATTTTGGGGCCCTAAAAATATAGGAAGGATTCTCAACAATCCCTTTTAAATCAATCCACAGGGACTTCAGAACCGCGGGAGCTCAGGGGGCCCTATTGGGGATCTCTAATTTCTATTTTTCGGAGTGCCCTATTGTTAGGGGGCCACACTTATTAAGGAGGGCCCAACATTACCTTGAAACCTATACTCTAAACCCTACGCTGTAGACTCGAAACCGTCTGGGGTTTGGGGTCTCAGGCTGGAGCGGATTCTTTCCAATCCAGAGACTCCTTAAGCGCGCAGGCCACGCAAGAAGGATTTCAGCTCAGAGGGCTACTGGATAGTGGTCCCCCCCAGGGTTTAGTGGGCTTGGGGGTGCATGATTTCCCCCAGTGTTCAACAACACCTCCACCCCCAAGGGTTGGGGCTGGTTTATATTCGCCGGAAGCACTT
Organism: Symbiodinium pilosum; assembly: GCA_905231905.1. Lineage (NCBI taxonomy): Eukaryota > Dinophyceae > Suessiales > Symbiodiniaceae > Symbiodinium > Symbiodinium pilosum. The sequence continues at coordinate 21,659 of CAJNIZ010001176.1, read as the reverse complement.
ATGTGTACATGTTGCTATTGAGCGCCTAGCCCATACCCGGCACCTGTTGTGTGAGCTCTAGCATTACACCCGAGGTAGTTAGTTGCTAGATGTTATATACACCTCCAGCTTTCCAGTGCTGCTCACTCAGCTTTGCAGCAACGATGATGCATAGACCCCAGTCCCTTGGACAGGAAAATATTGGGTTGCTGTTCAGGAGTTTGAACTTAATTTAGTATATTGGGCAAACCTTTTTTAATCTTTATACATATATATATAGTTGTTTATACCCATCATGGTAACGTAATTTAAGTTCCTCAGCAGCAACCCAGAATATTTGTACAGTGCCATCGGCGCATGAACTGACGACCACCCTCAAGCAGAGGGCTTGCCCAGCGTGACCTTAGATCATTCGAAACGGTGAAGATACCAAAAGGTTAGGTACACAAACCTCCAGGTACACAGGTTACTCTAGGCAAAACAAGCACCGGAAACCACTATTTGCTCTGCGTTTCCCTTTCCTCATTTCCTTTTCCTTTGTATGCTAGTATGAGGAGAAGAGTACAACAGATCCCTAAACGCAAAGCCCCCCGAGCAATAAAGCTGTAAACTCGAATTCCCTACGATAAACTTGCTGAAGTAACAGCCTGGAGCCCTAGGTTTAAGGTTTTGGGGTGTTAAGGTTTTAGAGGTGAGGCTTTTAGGGTTTTAGGGTCTTGGGGCTTAGGGCTTGGGGATGGTCCAGGTTTCAAGGGCCTGAATTTCTCGAGAAAGGATCCGTTTTCTCGAAGCTGCCATATGTTAGTCTTAATCTCCTTAAATATGGGACCCTCAATAATATGGACCTCATTATAATCGCTTCCCTCTAATAACAAACGACCAAGCGACGTCCCCCCCCAAATAATAAATAATTCGGGTGCTCAAAATTTATTTGTTATTAGGGGGCATATTTATTGAGAGAATGTTGTAGAGTCGCCTTTGCATTCCTTTTAAAATCAATTGAAATCGGATTAAAATTCCTTGTAAAATCAATTGAAATCGAATTAAAATTCATTTTACAATCAATTGAAATCGAATTAAAATACCGTTAGAATCAATAGAAATTTAATGAAAATTCCTTTTTAGAATCAATTGAAATCGAATCAAAATTCATTTTAACATCAATTGAAATCGAATAAATCCCGTTAGAATCAATAGAAATTCAATTGAAATTCCTTTTAAAATCAAATGAAATCGATCAAAATCGATTGAAAAATCATTTGACATCGAATTAAAATCGCAGAATCAATAGAAATTCAATTGAAATTCCTTTTAAAATCAAATGAAATCGATCAAAATCCATCCAAAATCATTTGAAATCGAATGAAATTCAATTGAGACTGAATTAAGTACGGCTAAAACTGTAATAAAATCAATTTCAATCGCACTCAGTTCTATATAAGATCCTTCATAAAACCAATATGAAAATCAACCAAAACCTGGGATGTCAAGGGGATCCGAAATTCCTTTGGATTTTCTATTATACACCCTAATGACCTCAAAACAACCCTTAATTCATTATGGTATGGCTCCTTTTTTAAAATTAGTACAGCACCGTTTAAAATGCTCACGAGGAATTTTTAGGGTCCCGGATTTATTATTTATTATTAGGGTGGTTTTTTTTTTATTAATATGGGGAAGAGATTACTGTGGCACATGTTATATGGACTGACAAGAGTCAACCCTCAAGTGTCAAATCCCCATCTGTCTGGGCGTTCAAGCTTTATTTTCTGAAGGTTGGTGGTTGGTCAGGTTCTGGTGTAGCTTTCCAGAAGGATCCCCCAACGATCCCCTGACAGTGGCTCACATTGAGCCCATGTTCTCCTGGAGCTGTGCCTCAATCCCTACAATAAATCTGCATCCCGCCGAAAAAAGAACATTATCAGATGGAATAGGGCGATCGATCGCATTATTGCTGTCCGGCCAGCAGAGTTTGACATGCTCTGCCCAAAGCCACTGACAACCCTGCAAAAAGCCTGCAAATCGTTGCTTTTGCAGGCTTCATAGTTCCCAACCATCTCACCACTTCTTACAGACTCTGATGACTTCTTGGAGTTCCATGGTTAGCCCCTATAAAGCCAGTTAGTGTCGCATCATCTGGGGTTCAATTATAAGGTCAGATAAAAGTTACTAAGACCCATGGACCTTCGAGTGCTGCTGCTGATTTAAGGGGGGTTTCTCAGAGAGAGGGGTACCTTTCAGATTGTAGTGCTTTGGGGTTTACATTCGGAAGCCCCCTTTTGGGCAACTATTCTTTTTCCCCGTAAAACTAAACCCGAAACCCTAAATCCTAAACCCTGAATCCTAAACCCCAAACCCTAAACCCTAAATCCTAAACCCTAAACCCCTTGTATGGCATGTCGGTTGAGTGCTTTTGGGCTGGATCAGGGCCATCAAACCAGTGCAACAATGCAGGCGTAAAAGTCCGCTGGCTTCAAAAAAAAAACCAAATCCTAAACCCTGAATCCTAAATCCTAAACCCTGAATCCTAAACCCTAAATCCTAAACCCTAAACCCTAAATCCCAATCTGCAGGAGCAATGGTCAGCTGGGGCCAGGCGGGAGAGTTCAAAGCTCCTTAGGTGGTCAGGGCTATGAGATGTCTATAATCTAGGGGCCTAAAAAAATACCAATCTGGATAACTGGGTAGGCCCTTGGGATATTTAATATTTTCCCTAATGGCTGTAATAAGGGACCCTATATACTGATAGTTTTCAAAGGGTTTTAGGGGCCAACCCAGTAAATGAATACCAATATGGATAATGGAAAATAAAGTGGAAACTACCATAGTATATTGGGGTTTTATTAGGGTTATATCAAGTAATTACCAATATTATGGTTCCATATTCTTTGTAAAATTATAGTATATGGCACCTCAAATGGACCTCAACATGATATTGGTAGTGATTTAGGCCCCTGTAGTAGGGTCTTTTACCGGGGTTCTACTTAGGTATGCGGGGTTCAGGGATATAGGCTTGTATTGGGATATATACAGTGCATATGGGTTCATTATGTAGACTCTTATATCACAGTACTGTCTGCATGGGGTGTAAGGCCCATACGTGGGCTGGCAGGAAGCATTTGCATTTTAGTTTTCGGAGAAAAGAACTGAATCAGCGGGTCTTGGAAACTAACAGAGAGTTCACAGAAACCATCGCGCACGGTCAGGGTTTCAGGTTTCAAGTTTGGCCTGGCGTAGTGCATTTGCTGCTGCCTATCTTTACTGTCCATTTCTGCCCCATCCAGGCGATCAGGTTTCCCAACTAACTTCTCCCCATGATAAAACACCGTTACCCCCCAAATATGACATGCTACCTGTGAGAGACTTACGGGGTGGGGGTGCTTCATGTTGCAGTTAGGTGACGATGAACCGCATCAGAGGGCTTTGATCCCGGTATTTCAGCAACAACAAATGAAAGCTCTACCCACGGCCAACTTGGCTGAATTGGGCCCTTTGTATTAATCTATACCGACTGAGAACCCTACATTCCGCCAAACTCATATCAAGCACGCCCCCACCCCTAATATTAGACGTGCCTCCAAATCAAGGTGAGGTCTCTTTTCGCGGAGTATTGGATACTAGGGGTGAGTTTTAATGGTATGAGGATGGATGGAAGTAAGAGGTATTTGGCTCTCTAGTTAGGCTTTGAGCGCTTTGGACCTGCAAGACTTCAAGTGACTTAGGGTGTGAAGCTTGTGTTCTAGTTTTCAGTCGATCATGAATTGGACTTTGGTTGAAATTCGGTCGAAGTCTGGATCTTCCAATCCTACTGGGGGATAGTAGGGAATAAGCCAATATGATCTCCATATACGTCCTACATATATATATATATATTCTCTTATTCCCTACTAATCCTAAACCTTAAACCCTATATATCCTCTTTTTACCCAGTAAGCAATGCTTTATGAAACTGAGACTCTCAACCTGGGCTTCAGACATTCCAGGACACAGGCGTGAGCAGTGGTTGCTGCATGCTGCTCCAAGAGACCTATAGTCCCCCTGAAGTAGATAGAATATAGATTTTATAGGGGTTATATAGGGATAATGGAAAAGAAAATGGAAATTACTATTCATATAGGGTTAAGGGTCTAGGGTTTAGGGTTATAGTCCCCCTTAAGTAGATAGAATCTGGGGTATATGGGGATCTTCTTATAATGTACCCAAAGCCATATACTATCTACTTGAGGGGGACTATATACTCTAAACTCCAAGTATCTCCCGCAGTGTAGGGTTTAGGGTTTAGGATTTAAACTCCTAGTATCCTCCCCTATATGATCCCCCCCCATGCAGGCAACAACGCGTGAAACAGGTTCAGAAGACTCCCAAAGGGTCCATGTAGGCAGATATAGCATTTACTTATAGGGCCTACCTTCATATATTTACCCAAAACCTGTACTGTAGTTGCTATTACCCTAAACCCAAGTAGCCAACTAGTGGGTATTTGGACCATCTGGCTTATTACCTACATGGACAGGGCTAGGACTTGGGTGTGCTTCCTAGCCGCAGGCCCTTACGTCATGGCAGATTCGGTGGAGCCAGGGCCCAGGGAGTCCGAGAGCCGTTTATACTGCCTTGTAGATCCATTGGAGGTCGGAGTAGGGTTCAGGGTTTAGGTTGGACCCCTAAACCCTAAACCCTAAACCCTTTCGCGTTTAGGGTTTAGGGTTTAGGGGTTGGACAGCACCATTCCTAGCACGGAGGAATGTACGGCATCATGTATGTTACTTGCTCAGACTTGGTGAGGTGGGGTCAGGATGGAGTTGTGGGTTCGCGGAGGTTCTCTTGCTCATTGGTTTGCAGACAAGGCCAAGGCTTATCTCATGTACTACAATCTTGTTCAACCAAACCGTGCAAGTTGACCTCCAGCAACGCGATTACACGGATAACTTTGCGGAAGCAAGTAGGCTCCAAGTCCGAAAGAAGCTGTAGGGCGTTGGGCCTGGGTAGAAAGCAAATTTGTATGTTTAAGTGAGGTAAAAGACTTTTTGACAACAGGAGCTTGGGTCCAAAGGTCTTTCGATTACTCTACGCACCAGCATTTAGATTGGGGCTATATTAGGGTTCTATTGGGGTAATATTGGGATAATGGAAAAGAATGGAAACTACTGTAGTATATTAGGATCCATAGGGGAAAGGCTTGCAGGCAATGGGCCAGGCCCAGCCTCACTCAGCAAATCTTGCGCGGATTACAGTTTGGGCTTCCTGGCTCCGAAAGAGCCCAATACCCCTCAGTTGAAGAATACGCCCCACATGCTACCAGGTCCCCCTGGATGATTTAAGCCATATTCCTGAAACAAAGGGGGTATTGGATTTGGTTTGGGGCTTGGGGTGCAGGGTCTAGGGTTTAGTTTTTAGGATTGTGCCTACCAGACCCTGCATGGAAGTAACTATCAAGCCCCCCCCCCCTCCTTGCCAAACCGCCGGCAGGCCTAAGCAGCTATTAATAGTCTCTGAGTGGGGAAGCGGGGTGTGCCTGAAGGGCAGGGGTCCTCAAGGTAGGGTTGGTTTGGTATTTGGGGTTTAGGGTTTAGATTTTGGGGTTTTGTATTTAGTCATCAAAGTTTTGTGTTTAGGGTCTAGCGTTTAGGGTCTATGACGCCGCGAAGTTAATCCAGAGCCATGCATTGCAACCCACCTTTTTGAGAAGCCTAAATGATCGCGAAGATACTTGCTTGCAAGCAGTATGGTAGTAGATGTCTCAGTATGCTAGTAGATTGTACTCCAAAACCCTACTCTAACGTTTAGGCCTTTCCTCATCCCGAAACCACAAGTATCACATGTAGTTGTTGTCATTTCCTTGTCCATGCCCCTGTAGTACCCTATATAACCACTTTGTTGGGGAAACCTTGGCAGGAGCCAAGCTCATTGGCCCCCCATGATCCTGACGGACCGCACGTGCACCAAGCGGCCCAACCCTGCAGCAGTCAGTTCTGCCACCTCCAAAAGCACGGCATTTAGGTCTTGGGGCTTAGGGTTTTAGGCCTTAGGGGGCAGGGTTTAGGGTTTAGGGCAACTAAAACTCTCAAGCCCAGAAAACGGCGTGCATTGTTGCTTCAAAACATGGGCTTGCATGTCAGACCACGGCAGCCTGTTTGGCTTTGCAACTTACTTTGTCCCAGGGTCCGGGGCCAGATGCAGCAGCAAAGGGTTGCCTTAACTACTGTGTGGCCTGATTAGGAAAGTATTCTGAGGCATAGTATAGTTTCATACAGATTTTGAGTGAACAACACTCGAGCTACCATATCCCCTGATTCTATATCTTAGCCCGCATTTGGATTCCAGGGGGACTTAGTAGGTTGGTAGCGAGGATACCTTGGGCCATTTTTTATGAACTACAGGGGCTCTACGTTTACTTCCTAAGCCTGCCTGGCATTCCAAGCTCTTTGCCAAGTCGATACTGTCCTCGTAGCCATGCCGCGCTTGAAGCCCCCGCAGAGCAAGCCAGAGCCGGAGACCAGGATGCAGTATGAAGGCTTGTAGAGTTAACATAGGGTTATATAGGGTTAAATGGGGGCTATCTAGTAGAAGTGGAAAGAACATGGAAACCTCTTAGTTGGATTATTTGAAGGCTTTGCTGAGATTGGTTGATGTTAGGGTTGGCATCTCCCCCACCCACCCCGCGCGAAAGGAGACGCCACAAATCCCTATGAGGGCCTAGTGGGGCCCATACAAAAACTATTAGGGGGTCGTTGCGGGCGTTGAGGCGTTGGGTTTCTGGATTGAAGGGGTTGAATTTCGGTTACCATGATGTGGATATCTGGCACGTCACAGGGTCTCCTTTTCATGGTAACTTAGTGCAAGTTCCTTAGCAATCCGGTTTCAGCGCCTTCTGAAGCATTTAACACAGCCATCCTGAAGCAGACAGCATGTTAGTATATTCGGGTCCTCTACGTTCCATCTCCTTCGGACAGACGTACCGTCCCACCGGTTGCATTCATGCTTTATGCCCGTGTTGCGCTTTTGAGTCAGGATCTTAATGTCATCAACTCTCCAACTACCCTGTATTCAGGCCTAACAGCCACTATCTGGGGCCTTATAACTCCAAGTGAACTATAGTCTAAACTCCTTAAAGGGGGGGTTATACAGGGAATTATATAGGGGACTACTATAGGGCTTATTAAGGGGGATACTAGGAGTTTAGACAGTGGCTCAAATAAGGTTACAGGGAAGATGCTGTTTGGTGGCTCTCCCGTTGAGCGCGGGGTTCTTTAGGTCAAGGGTGCATTCCGGGTGCATTGCCGACCATCACTTTGACAAATAGAGCCATGAAGCCTAAAAACTGAATCCCAAGACTAGGGAGTAGGGCTCGACATAGCCCAATGCAGGTGGTATTTATAGACTTTAGAACCCGAATAGGTATCATTTATAGATTTGAGCCCCTAGTCTGGAGCCTTGCCAAAATTATTGGAGGCCTTGTATACAATGTCCACTCATGAAGGTGCAGGGACAGAGCACTGAGGTACAAGACGAACAAAGGTGGACTGAGCTTTCCGTTTGAAGCTGACTGAAGCACCACAGGCGACAGCCTATATGACGACTGAAACCTTTCTCCTGCGCCCTTGGATCCAAGCAAAGTTCATGTCCTAGACCTGACCCAAGGAAAGCGCTATCATCGACGGCCAATACCGCACAGGACGCATGAAGCAGATCCGCGAGCAGGCGCCACTTTCTTGCCATTTATCCACAATTCTCCTCTTTTGGCTCCCAAACGCCAGTTACGGCCCATGTTCAGCACTGGGGTTGCTTAGCAGAGGACCGCGTTACTTGAGATTACTGGGTCAAGGTTTGGGGCGGTGCAACCGCGCCTTCGAATTTACTTGACGGCCAAGTTCCACTTGGAGACCTCGCTGATATGAAGCCATACCTACTTCACAACCTCATATCCTGAAACTGTGTATTTGCATCCAAATCATGCAAGGTTTCCATATTATCTTGATAGTCTGCAACTTTCCCAACCTGCAACTGGGTACCGTAGGCACAGTCAACTAAGATCTTCGGGCAGGCTTTGGTATCTTCAATCCATTTCTTTCGGTGTCGGAGCTCGTGTGGGTTTTGTTTGGTTCCGAATCTGTGCAGGTTGATCCCTGTTTGTGGCCGCATTGAGCATCATATGGTGGCTTCTCAAAAGACAATCAGAGTCCTTTTGCCATTAGAACATCTTGCACAGATTCTTTCGAAAGTATCCGAGATTAGAACCCTCCATAAGGGTCGGGTATATGGTGATCTTATTATAATATACCCAAAGCCATAATCTACTTAAGGGGTGCTATAGCTTGAGAGAGTACCCAGATCTTCCTATGTAGCTCCTTTTTGGGGTAGTATATTTTATAATCCTTCACCAAAAAACCATAGTATATGCAAAAGAGCTACATACATAGGGGCCCTTGGGTGGAGTGAGTTCAGGATTTAGGATGCCTAGGGACTGGTTTGGATAGAGTGTCGGGTAAAGAGCTTAATTATGGAGCATGAATTCCTCTTGATCCAGTAAACCAGTCCCTTAAATACATGTGTGTGTATACACATATATATATATACATATCTCCCCGATTTCTAGCAGTAAGTATTGCAAGTATACTTACTATGTGGGGGGTGATGGAATTTAGGAGTCCATTTTTGCAGGGTCTCCGTGTTAAGGCTTATAGTATTTTGGATTGATTAGTGGGGCCCCGCTCGCTATTGAAACCACTGTATGCGAAAGGAGAACTCTATTTTCCTCATTGGAAGGGGAGGGGGATGTTAGTGGCAACCTTCAACCCAAACTAACCTTTATCCCCAACCAAAACCTCAGTGCTGAATCCATAAACCCTGAACTCCTACACTCCCAAACCCAAACCGTGTGTGGCTTTGTTTAGTTTTTTGTCGCGCAGGCCGCCGAGAATTTGTTCCAACAGCGTCCATCAGTCCAAGACCGGGCTGCGCGGCGTGAAGTTTATTTCCTTAAATGCTGGTCAAATTGTATGATTATCTTTATTACTGTTAGCGGGGTGCTCTCAAGATGGGATGGGGGGTTAATTTTGAGGGCTTTGGGTTTAGGGCGTAGGGCAAACAGCTTCGAGCTTGGGGTTGAGAGCTTAGGATTAATGTGGGTTTAGGGGTTAGGGTTTAGGGTTTAGTGCCCTCCATGAACTCTGAAATGGGGACCCTGCTATTTCCCCTTAGTCAATGAGGCCTAGATGGCTCTAGGCTGCGCGTTTAGGGTGGGGGTTCAGCGTTTGACAAGTCCCTGAGCGCCAGGGTGCAGGTCATATCTGGAATCTGTAGACAGCTCTCAGATCTACATGAGACATAGTCTAAACTCCTAGTATCCCGCTTATTAGCCGCCCTATACAGACCCGTATTTAACTCCCTTCCAGGAGTTTAGACTGTAGCTCACATGGGGTAGTTTGCAAGATGAGGGTCCAATCAAAATCCCCCAAGATGCTAGTTGAGCCATCATGAACGGCACCCGGCAGGACCCAGTATCCTGTGATGAATTGTCTACCTGATGCCTAGTGGAGAATGAGGAGAAGGCATCATGCTTAACCCTAAGCCCTAAACCCTCTAAAACCTCAAGCCTGCATTCCCTACTACAAACCAGGGAACTTGTGTTCCTTAAGGAATGCCTCAGCCTCCTCAGAAACTGCCAGCAATTACTACATAAGCGTTTCTCCAAATGGGGGTAGCTTGGGGACAGTTGGGGGGGCACTGTACTCGGGAGTATGGTAAGATTAGCCACGTGACCTGAAAGTGTCGCTGGACCTAACAAGTACCCATATTCACGGCCTCGAACCTTGAAATGCAAGCTGTGTGGGCTAGTATCACTGCGGGTATTTGGGAGGCATGGAACCTTTTTGTTCGACCCATTCTAACATCTTAATCGAGCCCCTGCGTGACTCTATGATAGCTAGTGGCAGCGGCTTCCTGATACCGTGCTAACTCTATCATTATTACTATCATTATATATTGCTATGGCTATTACAAGGCTATTACACTTACTACTACCCCAAATCCAACCCCGTTACCACTCCTACTACAAGTAGTAGTGCCCTATTCCAAACCCGACGCTGCTATCACCACGGCTAGTGCTGGGGGCGTAAACGCCAGGTTATGGGCAATCCTGGCGCATGGAAATGGCACAAGACAGGGTCCAGCAGCCAGGGTTTAAGGTTTAGGGCCAAGGTGGCAGGGAACCCCCAAACACCCCAAATCACGACGCGCATGCGCATATGCACGTATGTATACATATTTACATGTCTGTTTATATTTATATGTGTGAGAATGATTGTTTTCGGCGGTACATGCAGTGATTTCAGGTTGTATATACATATATATATATATGTATATACATGTGTGTTTATGTTTATATACACATAATTTACGTAAGCAGACATATTTTCAGGAAGGGATTATGTATATAGGGGTTGTCTAGGGAGCATACGGCGGTTATGTATGGTCTAGGGTTTAGACTTTTTACTTGGCCCCAAAGTATACGGCCCTTCCAAGACTGCTATCCTTTTCAGACCGGTCTCTATGGGGTTGCGTGCCAGTTTGGGGCATATTAGGGCTGCCGTTTTACAGAGGTGTTTTTGGTTTTGTTTGTAAGGCAGATGATTCAGCGTTCGGGATGAGCCCGGGAATTTTGTTGTATGATTATGGGAAAAGGTTGGAGTTTTTGGAAAATAGCCCCTCTCAATGCTGCCCTGAAGACGGACTTGATTGGTGTCCATGTCTCTCCGAGGCCTCTAAGCACCCTTCTTGCAGGAAGCACCAGGGAAATGTCAGCGTCTCGAAATTCGCTTTGCAAGGGCATTTATACCAAGGATCGGAGACCTACTCGTAGGGAAATTCCTGCCAGATGGTTGCTAGATGCTCTCATTCTCATCATCACTGTGCTTGCCGGCCCTGGCCACCTGAACAATTGGACCTCTAACTCGTGTCCAGGGACTCACCTAGGCATGAGGCCACAAGGCTCCCAGTGTCATTCGCGGCGAGTGGCAAGGCGACCTTGCAAGGAACGAAGCTTGAAGAAACCACCCCATCGCATGGTGCGAGATAAAGCTCATGGTTGAGAACTTAGCATAGACGCCCAAGCAGGATTTCCCCAAGTTGTCGCGTGCGGTATGCAACTTTGTCTCAGCACAAACCTCATCGGCAGATCGCTAAGGGTTGGCAAGGTCTCTCATAGCCGGCCTTTTAGCTTGGAATACCACCTTGACGTGGGAGATCGTCGAAATTGCAACCCCTTTGTAAAGATATTGTTGGTGATAAAGATCATGTCGATAGTTTGGGTGCGTCGTGGTGGCGGTTTGCGGTGGCGGGGACGGCGGCTGTGGCGGCAGCAGTGGTGCTGATTCCCATATCACTCGCGCTGCTGGAGCTGCAGCTCCACTACCACAGTCAAATTCAGTTTTCTCTGCTGCATCATGGTTAAGTCAGAAGGCTTAATTGTCCAGAGGAGGTGCCGTAAGTTCAGCATCGAAGCAACCACGTCCCTGGATTTCGCGAGGGTTTGAGGGCACGTGTTGCGCAAGCAATTCCCTTCACATGCTTCTGCTCGCCGTATTCATCGTGCGAGGCGTCTCGACTTCAACGACGTGGTAGGAGACGGCTTCTGCGCACGCTACTCCAAGGAGTTTCTGGTTCCTTGGCTTGTTTGCAAGCTGCCCTCTCACATTTAGTTGTTAGCAAGACTATTTTTTTGGGGGGGGTGGCTTTCTCGAATGCCGTTTGGCTCCTTCCGCAAAACCTCAGAGCCAGGTATCAACACTGAGCCTGACTCTGTTGATCCCACGGGGAAGCCTGGAAAACCTAGTTCAATCTAGTCCATACATTCCAGGCAGCCAAACACCTCCGATGCAGATCAAAGACTTACCTGCCGGGTAATTCCTAAGCTCCGACCTGATCCCAAATGTCCTATTCCCCTACGATTTTTTACTTTGTCATTGTCGAACAGCCCCATGGAACTGCCAACAATATGTGTATATATATATATATATATATGTACATATATCTTTGTAATTCTAAACCCTCAACCCCTAGCTGCGGATCGATCCTGGATACTGTATCCTGTTCGGCTTTTGCCCCAAAGCAACTACGTATCTATATGAGCTATCGTCTAAACTCTTTATAGGGGGTTATATAGGGAAGTATCGTAGGAGCTACTAAGGGGGATACTAGGAGTTTAGACTATAGCTCATATGGGCTTACTAACCCAAACTATATGATCAATTGCGGTCTTGGAACTCTACTGAATACGATGTAGATACTTAAGAAACTTCGGAAAAGAAAATCTCCCTTCAGTAAATGTGTGTGGTTTTCCCGTAGGGAATCCAGGAATAAATCCGCTGCATAAACACCAATAATTCCCTCCTACCCCCCAATATATGTGTATTAGGTGGAATCTTTATTGTTAGGGGGTGGGGGGGGGGTTATTTTGAGGACCCTAAACCCTAAGACCCTAAGGAATGGCTTAGTGTGGTAGCTTCCATCCTGGTTGCCGCAAGCTTCAGGTCTCAGAACCGTCCCTGACTTCCTTTCAAAACTGGGCCCAAGGAGTGCAGGAAGGTTTAGGGTTTAGGGTTTGGGGTTTAGGGTTTAGGGTTTAGGGTTCGGGGTTTAGGGTTTGGGGTTTAGGGTTTAGGGTTTGAGGTTATATGGGAGATTATATTATATAGGGTTTTGGGTTTAGGGGTATTTGGGGGTTATATAGGGATAATGAAAAAGAAGATGGAAACTACAGGGAGTATAGGGGTTATATAGGGTTTATATAGGGGTTGTGTAGGGTTATTTAAGGAGTATGGAAAAGAAAACGGAAACTACTATAATGGGGTTACATAGGGTTTAGGGTTTCGGAAGCTGCTGTATCATCTGGGGGTTGCATAGCAGCTAAGACAGCCACCCATTCCCTACTACCCTAAACCCGAAACCCACCATCCTGCCCTCCTCCCCGGTCAAGTACAGTGGCACACAGGAAGCAAAGGTCCATGGAGGCTTTAGAGCTTTCGCTTCTTCTGGGTAGTTCTAAGATGAGAAAGCCCCAAGGGGTATATGTTCCAAAATTAAAATGAGAAGCCCCCAAGGGGTATATAGGAGGCAGGGTTGCATGTAGGGATCCAACTGATGTTTGAAAAGCGCGCGCCTCAGTGACCCCTACGACCCTACAGCATGCAAGTCGGGGATCCTTACTTCATCCTCTTCCCAGGGAGCCCACTACCCCTTGATTAAGGAATATAGCTTCAATCGTATAAGAGTCCCTAATACCATGTAGGCAATATTCCTCAAGGGGTATTGGGCTCCCCGGGTCCCCTTCCCTAGGCACACAAATCAACTTGAAACTCTGGGGCACTTGTGCGAACTGCATTCAATTGTTCTGAGGTGATTAATGACCCTAAGCCCTAAACCCTAAAACCCTTACAAAATCCCTATGTAGCCCTATAATATAGTAGTTTCCATGTTCTGTTCTATTAACCCTTCGGGTTCTGAGGTGATTAATGAGCATGAGGACGAGGTCGTGGCTGCCTTCTTGGACAACGTTGCAGACACTTCGCTCAATGAAGCCTCGAACTATGTTGGGGTTGAATTGGGGGAGTATATTGGGATAACGGAAAATAAAATGGAAATCATTATTTCCGTGTTTAGGGGCCATCCCTTGGAATAGTTTGTTACCCCCGAACCCCTACATATTCCCTAAAAAGCCACCTATCTTTTAATTCTAATAGGGCTCCTACATCTAACCCAGTAAGCGCGAGCCCAAAACCCTAGCCATGCTACATGGGGTTACGCAGGGATAATGGAAAATGAAACTATCATTTCGGGTTTAGGGCTATCTTAGGTGGATAGCTCACCAAGGAATATAGTGGCTACAAGGGATAACGGTGATGATATTCCCGTCCTTCTATTCTGATTATACCACTACCGCAGGATGGGAGGTCCACCTAATTCCCTCCATAGACACTGGGGGTTCACCTCAGGGCCCTACCACCTGCGTTCGCAGAACGTTGCCGGGTGTTCGCGGAACTCTGGTGGTGTTTGCGCAACCTTCGCGGGGTTTGTAGAACCCTTCGGGGGGTTAGTAGAACCCGTTCGCAGAACCCTGTTTGGGGGTTCGGTGAATCTTCTGGGGTTCGGCTGCCTTCGGCTAACTTTTTGTGGGTTCGACAAACTTCGGCTTACCTAGGAGGCGTACTCACAGACAGGTGTACACATACAATTATCTTAATTCAACGCGTGCTTCTGGAGTAGACCGCAACATTCCTAAGCCCTGAACCCCACCACTCCCTGCATCTGATCATTTGGGCAGTTGGATGATGGAAGTTTCGGCAAGCTGGAAGAGGGGGTATGGGGTAGTTTTCCGCGGCTTGTGTCGAAGGGACAATGGCCGAGATGTCCAAGGCGTCTTTAATGAGCCATTGCTTAAGTTCTGTTCTGCGGCAGCCCAAAATGTCCTAATCAGGAACCCCTGTAACATCCACAGACGCATCTGACAAGCCCGGCAGGCATCAAACACTCAATTTCAAAGCTGGGAAGCACTTTCTGGATAAGCTAACAAGTGCATTCAGCGCATCCAGTGCCCATATATATGGGGATTTCTCAAATAGTTCCACATAATCCATATATCCTTCCAGATCCCAGAGTCCCGAAGGCCCCATCTATGAGAACCTCCCCACATATTTGTCTGGTTGCAACTTGTATTAGAATTCTGGCACATCACAGTTCTAGGCTGCAGGGCGCAAAATCTGTGTAGGCTGCGGGGTTATTTTGTGCGTGCTAGCATGCGGTTGCTCCACATGCCCAAAATTTGCACACCATGCTTACGCGCGTCCTGAAGTCCATAATGGACATGGTGCCCTGTTTGTTTTATTTGCGGGCTTAGGGACATGAATAAAGGGACTCTACTGGGAA
>CAJNIZ010001175.1:4819-21235 GCA_905231905.1 Symbiodinium pilosum | reverse complement strand
AACCCAGACCCCTGACTAATAAACCCCTTCCCTTTAATAGAAATTATAATAGGGATTCTAATATTTAGGCCTTTAAAAGGAGGGAGGTTCTTAATCATGTCAATGTGCCTACATTTTTGACATTGACCCAGGATGACCTGCCATGACAGCTGCTGTTAATACTGTTTCTGATGTGCATAGCAGGTCCCACCTTAACTCTGGTTATTTGTGCTACAGTCTAAAGGCCCTAAAGGCAGTACATAAAGGGGATTATATTGGGGGACTATGATAGGGGCTATTTGGGGGAATGCTAGGAGTTTAGACGATAGCGCATACAGGGATGATTGGGGATGTGTGGATGTTGAATGTCAATATGAAGGGATTTGCTCCGCACTTGGTATCGAACCTACAGAATGTCCTCTAGCAAATGGAGGGTACACTTTTACATTGGTTTTAACCAGTGTTCCAACTTTCTTTTCTCTCTGGAATCACAAGTCTGGATTGACATGTAGCTGCAAATCTAGATTCACACCTCAACCCCAAGTCCAGATCTAGGCTGCGCAGGCCAGGCTCGGACCTGGCTCCTTATCAAAGACTAAATCTTACTGGTTCTTAGCAGGGAATACGGGAATATGCTATGTATGGATTATTTAGGGATTGTATTCCCTTATTTGCTACTAAGAAACAGTAAGACATTGTCCCACAAACTATTTCTGTAAGATATCTGTAAGGCTATAAGAAGCCCCAATAGTATCCAATAATCCCTATTCGGGACTTTGTTAGTGGGCTGGCCATTTTCTGGAGAGGCCCATAGCCATAGTAGCCACAGGATCTTATTGGGATGGCCTAGCGTCCTTATCCATCAGGATTGCTGCCGAAGCAGTAGCCCTAGTAGATCAGTACATCCTTTGCTGTCGTGGGACCTGCTTGCTACCAGGGCAACAGGCGTTCCAGGTGTAGGCTGTGAACTCTTGGTGCGACCAGGATCTACAGCATCGAGAACTGGGGCGTTGATGATGATTTCTCGACGATCGACAACGCAAAGCTAAAGCAATTCAGCTCTTCAGCCGCACGAATGAGTTCCAACAGTGAACCCGGGGTATCCAGAGCAGCCTTGTGGCGTTTGAGGTCAACACTTGCTATCATGCTTCAATTTCTACATGTCGGCATTCCTAAATTCAGCCAGGATGCTGGAGCGAAGTTGTTGGCAAACACAGGAACCCGAAGATCCCGAAAAGTTCTCGACCTGCGGCCCAAAATCTACCAAAAGCATTGAAGCTATACCACCTTCAGCCGCAAACCCCCGAAGCATGGTTTCTGGCCTTTGTGGCTCCATTTACATTCATCCTAGACGTCCCATTCTAACTTAGAGAGAGAGAGAGGGAGAGGACCACCTCAGACGATAGACTGCACACACCCTAGCCCAAATCCCAGACTGAAGCCGTCTTGTGAACGAGTATTTGGGCTTTCCAAAAATTGCCTTTTGGGAGTCCCTATTGTAGGGATCTGATTTGTGGGGTCAATATCAGGGCCCCCTACTTAAGGGGACGTTCAGCGCCATCTCATACAGACTCTGCGAAAAACAAGGGGTTCGTTGGGGCTTAGGATTCTTGAAAGAATTGCGAAAACATCCCAGCAAACTATTTAGCTCCTGAATTCCCATACTTTTCACCCACAAACCTTTAACCCCGGACCCTGAATTAGAGCATGGCCTTTGCCAAAGGATGGGTGCAGATTAAAAGGTCTATGTGTTGAGTTTGGGGAGGGTTTAGGGTTTAGGACTTAGGGGAGGCAATACCTGCAACCTCATCTGCCTCAAAGGGGTTATGCAGGGCCATATAGGAAAGTATCCCGTTCTATATTAATACATAGGGATTTGCAGGGTTTAGGGTTGAGGATCTACCTGTAACTCCAAGGTAATCAGGTGGTTTTCTTTTTGCGAAGCTGTAGGCAATGGGGGTCATAGGCAGAACATTTTCCCTATGAAGCTTGAACCTACGGGGTGATCCGTCGCGAACTGGGAAAAAGTCCTTGTAGTCCTGAGAATCATTTCTAGTATTCCCTATACCTCATATCCCCTATGCCTCATATTCCCTCAGTCCCTACTGACCACGAGCAAGTAAACCCTAAATCGCATGTTATCTATATATGGTCCATATACCCCAAGAAAGGCTCGGTTTCCAGGTTTCCATGTAATCTTCCATTTTGTTCCATTTCACTTTCCATTATCGTAAGAAAATCCCATTCCCTTTATAACCCCTGTATAATCCCAATATACTCCCCAAAAACCCCTTTCCCGTGAGGCTCCCTGTGTAAGCGGATCCGCGGACTCTGCATCAACGGCGACCCCTCCAGCAGCCCCCACGAAGTGCAAAAGATGCTTCACGCGCTTCGGCTTCCCTAACTTATCCTGGGGATCCAGTAGCAGAATGAAGAGTCAAATGGAGAAACAATGGAACATGACATGAAACATAGGAGTATATGGGGTGTAAGTCCATAAATGATACCTACTTCAGGTTCTACAGTCCATAAGTGGTATTTTTTTGGATTTTCACAATTGGCTTTGCAGGGTCTAGGGTTTCGGATAGCTAGGTGTCAGGGTTATGGTTGTTCTGGGTGCCCTGGATTCTTTTATGCTCGGTATAGCTGCATAGGGAGCTCACTGTGTTGAGAAATGCTTGAATGAGTTAGGCGCCTTGGTGGTATGGTTTTGCTGGTTGGGCATGCATAAGAACGATCACCATCCAAACCCAAGTGGTACTCGATGCTCGTCAACTGGGGAAGGGTTGAACAATTGGTGCTGTTGTTTGGGCTACATTGATTCACTGGTTTAGGCATGCTGCTAACTAACATGATGAACCAGGTATCCGAACCAGCGCTTGCTTGCAAAGATGACCTTGGACAAGTGATAGCTTAGGATCATGCTGGTAAGCCCGGGAGGCTTGCAAGACCGCGAGCCCCTTCAACTTTAACCCCAGGTTGCATACTTTTTCCAGCAATCTTTGTAATCTTCTCAGCCTGTACAAGCAGAACCTTTGCCAGCATCTGCCAGCCTCAATCTTGCATCCTAGACAGTTGATCTTCCCGTAATTTGGGTAGCTTCTTAGGTCCTGTCAGGAGTCTCTTAGATGTGGCCTTAAAAGGGGGAACCCCAATCTTGAGAAATGCCCAACGTCAGGTTCTCATCCTCTGCGCTCTGCCCAGGAGACTGAGTTCTTCTCGCACATGGACTATACTGTGAGGATGAGCTTCTCAGTGCCTCGCCGTGCTATCATAGGCAGCTCTAGAGGGGGCTTGTGGTTTGCCCCCCTTCCGCCCATTGTCTTCCTCTACACTGCTGGTGCGGCCAAGGTACTGTAGAAGTTCAGGTAACTATCGTAATGAAGTACGCCGCTTAATCCTTTTCATATGAGACCCCTCCAAACTATCAATGTCAGGTGGAGCCCTCGTGGCCCCTAAAGCCCCTTTAGGCTACCAAACTATCAATGTCAGGTGGAGCCCTCGTGGCCCCTAAGGCCCCTTTAGGCTACTCCAGTTGTCATCTAAACGCAGTCTAGGGTTTAGGGTAAAACCCTAATCTCCCAAATCATCCCCATAGAAGTATGATCTCGTACTTGTATGCTCTACAGAAGGCGAAACCATCCCCATGAATGGCTAGAAAAAGTCACCAGAGCCCCAAGAGAAATCGACAAAATCCGACATCGCGGTAACGGAAACACACACCTGCCCCAAAATTGACCCACCTCTAGAAATGGTCGCAGCTACCTATGCGATTGCCAGCAATCTCAGGACTTTCCGCAAAGCTCAGAAGTCTTGGCAGCTCTGTCTGATTTGATAGGGAGTTTATGAAGTTGAGAAGCTAAGACCGGGAGGCCAGGGGTTTAGGCCTAATCAGGGTTTAAAGGGGTTTGGTGCTTAGGGCCTTGGCTCAGCAGTGGGGTGAAGGACTTAGGGGAGGTGATCAGTGCATTGCAGGCTCCGGCTGGGTGCTCCGCAACCTCTTTCGAGCCCGATTCCAGAGTTTCGGGTCGATGTATTACGGTTGTGCATGCTTCGCTGTTGGGGGGGGGATTACAAAATGTAACTTATCCAGCTGATGCGTTTAGGGGTTTGTATGTTTCGGATGGGTTGGTGTCGGACCTAGGGATGTCGGGGAAGGATGAGCTTCAAAGACGTCCTTCATTGACCGATTTCAGTTGTTGGGCTCTGAAAGCACCTCGCCCAAGAAGCAGGCTCATTCTTCAGCAGGGTGCGCACGGGCGCGAGGCGGCTGATTGGCCCGCCACAAAGCTTCAATCCCAGCCCTGAACCAAACTTTCCGCCACCTTCTAGGCTTACAGCGAAATCTCCACAGCCCAGACAAGCATCGACTGTCTGACCAGGTGAAAACCGTCATCTCGGATATGTGCCACTGCGCAGTCAAGGCAAGCCTGGAGTCACATGTTTGGGAAAGGTGAGGTGATATTAGGTGAACGATTCAGAAAAAGCAAGATACTAAGAATAAGCTGTAAGCGTTTGTTAAGGAGGCTTCTGATGTTGCCAGTAAATTTCCTGCGAAGGGATGCTCTTGGGGTGGCACAGCTAGCAGACAGATTGCGGCAGAGTGATATTTGGTTTGCAAGGGTTTCGTTCTAATCTGTCATATCGCTGCACATCTTCATTTTCAACCAGAAGACAGAGTTTCCGTCACACTGGGAGCCTCATGTCTTAGCCAGCGATGTCGACTTGTTTTTTCATTGGCATGTGCGCTCCCTACATAAAGAGTAGCTATAACTTGGAGAAGAGTCAGTAGGACGTAGGGGAGTCTGCATTAGAAGCAATAACGAACCAAGCTAGGGTGGTCACAACCCTGCTTATGAGTAATGCATGGCCTCAATAATTGCAAAGGTGAAGGTACGTTGCCTGCATACTTATTATAGTATAAGGCACCTTCAAAAGACCACCGCATGATATCGGCAATTACTCAGGGTCCCTACTTCTAACTACCCCTGGGCCCTCCGAATGGGCCTGAGGGCCCAAGGCATTCCCAGCATCTGAGCTGCCAGTCACATTATAGGTTGGGTAAGTATGTATATATACACACACACACACATATATATATATGTATAGTAGTTTCCATTTTATTTTCCATTATCCCTAATATAACCCCAATATAACCCACACATATATATATATATGTATGTATATATATAGGGGTTGAATTTCGGTTTCGGTTTTAACGTTTGGGATAGGGTTGGGTCTAGGCTTTATGTTTGGAGCTTTCCCGACCTCTGAGGCCCGAAGACCTAAGCATGCATCCAAAATAAACCTGTTCTAACGTCTTGAACATGCGCCCCTACCTGCTTCTACTGCAAGTATGGGGCCTTAATATGCTACGGGCCCATAGTTGCTATAGTTCCGGTTTTACAACTGAGGCCGTCGCCAACAACAGCAAGAACCAGATGCAGGCCTACAAGTCTGTAGTTCCCCGGCTTCACTCAACTGGAAGGGTGTCTTTTATAGCGGATTATATAAACCCTTTATCTAGGGTTAGGGTTTACCGTTTAACTGTATAGGGTTGTCAAAATGTTGGTCTTTCAATGGTGATCCTGATAACACCGTTTTGGTACAGCTTTGGGTGCGCAAAAAGGACCCATGATTCTGACAACCCTACATGGTCCTTGTAACTCCAAGAGAAGGTTCCCCAAAAGGGCACCTTTCATGAGCCCTATATGCGACTCTTATCCCTACAAGCCTAAGAGCTAACGATGTGCTTCCCTCATACTCCTCGTAAATTTGACATATTTGACATACACACACATGTATATATATATATGTGTAGAAACCACCGTAAAGACGCGTTCTAATTCTAAGTGCGCAAACCCTAGTAGTGTATGATTCTGGTTCACAACTTGGGAACCTCGAGAGCATCCAACTCGAAACGGACCCATCTGTTTTTCAAGTACTACTATGGGGGGAGGGTCAGGGGATCTAGCTAGAACAGCTTTGGGGAGAAGGGGTGGGGGGCAGCTGGACAAGGAACAAGGGGAGATCATATTGGTGGTGCATTGTCATGTTCGTGGCTCGGCTTAGCCGAAACATCATCCCTGCAGAATCTACGTATATCCCAAGGGCCCCACGGGTCCCCCAGGTACGCCAAGCTTCTTGAGAAACCCCAACTCCTAAACCGCCTGCACAATCCTTACATTCCCTTGAAACAGACTTAAGGTTTGGTAGCCCCACTAAAATTAGGAAACGAAACCGACCTGAACTCTATACAGTTTGTATAAATCCAAATCCTCTTGCTAGAGAAGCCGATTAAGCCGTAAACGATAAATCCTCTCCGTACTTGGATAAGCCCAGTAAACTAAACGCTAAGCCCTAAAGCCTCATGAAATCCAATTTCCTGTGGAGCTCTTAGAATGAAAGAAGCGACCTTTGAGGTTTCTCCTACCTCCCTTGACCCCAAGCCAAAACAAACCCCAAACCCTGAGCCCCAAGCCGCTCAACCCCAAGCCCTAAACTGTAAAACCCCAAACCTAAACCCTGAACTGCAAGCCCTTAGCCCCAAACCCCTAAGCCGCCCTAAGCCCTACCTGTAACCCCAATTACCTACAGCTTAATAATATTTACCCCTTAAATAGTAGGTATAGCCCATGAAACTGTAGTCTAAGGTCAAAAGTATGGGCCCCTAACATGGGCCCTTAAGCCTTTTAGGGGGATTCTAGGGGCCCTTAGGGGTACATATAGGGTATATAGTAGGTATATAAGGATCCCAGGGTTAAGGGCCCATACTAGGGGCGCATGGTTTCTAATTTGGATGTAGGTAATTGGGGTTACACGTAAATCCACGCCAAGGATGCCATGAAAGCTCTGGTGGCGGAGCAGCCGGAATCGGCGCTGCTGCTGGCTGAGCCCCCTGGCGTAGAGATTAGGAGGCTTAATTAGGGCTGAGGGGATTTTGGGGTTTGGGGTGTAGGGGTTTAGGCTAATCAGGGTTTAGGGGTTTTAGGGTTCGGGATTTAGGGGTTTAGATTGTTTGGGGTTTAAGGAGAAAGTAGGGTCTTGGATTTGGGGTTAAGGCATAAGCATTTTGGGTTCAGGGCTTTGGGTTGAGGATTTGAGCTGTAGTGTTCTGCCTAATTGGAATAACTGTAGCTAAAACTGGAACTGCCCATGAGCCTTAAAGGAGAGACCTTAAACATCTTTACTTGTTGTCTACCGAATAGTCGGTATTCCTTGCAAAGCCTGTTTCAGTTGGATTTCCTATGGTGATTTGAGATGGATCAAGGTGTTCCTGTAATTGCAGCTGCCCTTAGCACGAACGATGTACCTTGATAATGCCTGATTGCGGCAGGAGCAGTTCATTGTGGCGTCCACTTTGCGGATTGTGGCCCGAGCCCCTGGACCCACAACCTTAAACCCGAAAAAGTAGATTCCTTCTTCCTCTCCATTATCCCTAACCCCTAACAGCTAAAATGGAAGCTACTGTTCAGTGTCTAGGGTTTGGGGTTTAGGGGCCCCTCAGGAACATTATCCCAGTAATTAACATGGAACATCACATGGAAAATGACAGTGACACTGGGGTCATATAGGTACATAGGGATCTAGGATACGACTCTGAACCGAAGCACGCCCAAGATCTGGAAGGGCAGTGAATCAAGCCTAAACCTTCAACCTTGAAGATCACTGAAGAAATTTGGGGGAAGCAAGATGACAGCGGCAAGGAGGCTAACACGGAATAGGGTGTCAGGTAATCCTAGGAACAAAAGGATTTATACTGGGGGGTGTGTGGGGTTTGGGGCTTAGGTTTTAGTGTCAATTTGCAGACTAACACATTGTGGTGCACTCCTGATCCGCTTCATTGGCCTTGTGCCTTTTGAGTATATGGTAGTTTCCATAAGAAGTGGGACCCCAAACAAGACCCAAAACGATTCTAAGCGTGATTTTGGGGGCCCCACAATCCCCCAAATGGTAGCCCTAGTTTTGGGAGACCCCCATCACTTGTAAAGCAGATGCAGGATCTTCAAGGGCAACTTCACGATCTGCCGGCGCGTTCCTGAAGATCTCATCTTGAAGTTCTCTGAGCTCATACAGCGGGACCGCGGCTTGGGATGTGAGGTTCATGTCTTCAGGAGAGTGACATGAACAAGGCTTATGCAAGTGCTACTCTGCTAGCTTGGTTAGGGTTTGGCCTGCATTTGAAGGAGCACGGATTGTTGAAAGAGAAGCATGGATATAGCCACCTATGCTAAGGCCTCTTGAAGTCAACTGCCAGGGCTTGATCTGGCTCAAGAATGAAAAGCGTCCAGGGGGCATTGGCAAGACATCGGCATTCTGTGTTCCAGCGGATCCGTCTAGGGATGCCAAAAAGCATACGCTAGAAATTGTTGCAAGGGCCGCATGCCATTTGACGGGACCTTGGGCTTGCAGCCCTTGGGCCCCCGTGCAATCAAAAGTTCTTGGCCGGCTATATTTATAGCTGCACAAACAACAATAGCCATATTGCTATATGTAACCTCCAAGTTAGGGTGGTGGTGGTAAAGCCAAGGCTAATTAAGCTTTTCCCCTTAAACCTGCAACCATGAGTACTGTCATACGTCCGGCATCGTACTGTCTGTCCGGAGGAGCGGGCGGCTGGCAGCTTTGTCTCCT
This sequence comes from Symbiodinium pilosum, assembly GCA_905231905.1. Lineage (NCBI taxonomy): Eukaryota > Dinophyceae > Suessiales > Symbiodiniaceae > Symbiodinium > Symbiodinium pilosum. The sequence continues at coordinate 12,622 of CAJNIZ010001175.1, read as the reverse complement.
GCTACATCGACTTTTACATGGCACCTGGGCCCTATGCTCTAACCCTTGGGTTGCCCCTTGTCTCACCCTGGGAAGACAGTGTATGTCGGGATCGCCATCTCCCCTCCAAGAAGATTCACAAGCAACAGCCGACTGAGCATGTGCAGTTTCTCGCTGATCAGCTCATGTGATCATGTTTCGGCATCTTGCTCGCTGTCATGGAAGCGGTGCCTGCATGAGTGAATACGTCTGTTCCCTTCCTGGCTAGATGCTTACCAGAATAAAGAGGACATGCCTTAACACAGCCAAAGCTGCAAATCCCTTATGCTTGGTCTCCTGCCCAGAAGATAGAACTTTGGAAAACCTGTCCAGCCTGATTTCTTGCGCGGTGTTGCTGAGTATTATGGCCTTCCCTGAGCTGTGCAGAGGGACCTACCAAGGGGCACAAATCTTCGCGTCTGCTGGCGCAAACAAATCTGAGGCCATCGTTTCTGCTGGCAACAAGCCAGTGGTACGAAATCAGGCCAGAACCAGGAATTGTATGCAGGTTTTTCCCAAGCAGAGGGAGATTTCGGAACTGTGGAAACATGTGGTGCGTAAAACGGCTTGGTTAATGCCTGACATTAATGTCCCCTGAGTTTTGCGAATGTGGAATGGATGCTACAAGGGGTCTGACACACGACTGCTATAGAATGGGTGCAGTGTCCAAAGTATAGCAGGGCAGATTCCACGTCTGGGCAGAGGAGCGCCCCTCTGCTGTGCGGCGGGCACGCCCATATTAGAGAACTGCTCCAGTGAGCTTCCACGGTCGTTTCTAGCATGAAGCCCGGTAAGTCTCACTTCTACTGTAGCCCGGTGCCAGGCCCTAAAGCTTAGGAATAGAAACCACGAGACCAGCAACATCGAAGGCTTCAAAACAAGACCAGGTAATGGACTTTAGTATTCCAATCAATAAGAGCGCCTCAATTAAGAGGAATGGGAGAAAGGATCGCTATAGCATCTCCTAAGAAAACCTGCAATAGGAGTGATTAGAATCCATCCTGCCATCCTGTACTAGACACCTGCTTCCTGCTTCCTGGTGGTTGGTAGGGAATATGGGAATATAATCGCTACTTACCACCCGGAAGACCAGACACGAGTAGGCTTATCCCATCCAGCAAGCTGTCAGCGCAGGTGCCGGTGGTGGAGACCATCCAGCGTGGCCGCCCAGAGAGGACTGCGAAAGCCGGCACCATGATGTTTACCAAAATGTTGGGGGGGCACCAAAATGGGGTCGGGGGTGCGCTGTATATGACCACCACTATAGTTGTATACTTTTTCTCCCAGAAAGCAACCCCTGGTTTCGTAGCTCCACGCCCACAGTCTCGTCCAGAGGAAGGTCAACCGTCGGCCCGGGTTCCCCCCACAATTCCAACAATGGGTAGCACTAGCGGTCAGGGCGGGGCCAGTCTAAGGGCTGTAGGGATTGCTGGCTTTATGGAGATTCCGGGGCTTAACATGTGTGGATATTTGTGGCAGATACTTCGCGGAGCAGCCCGGGATCAGTGCAATGAGCCAAGCTTAACGAGATTCAGAAACCAGTGGAGAAGTGTCCTAACCATATGTTGGAATGCCTTGGCCCGCAAAAATGAGACTATCCACCTGCAAGCCTACACAGTACAGGACAAATCTGCCTCCTCACCACAGTCTCATTCTTCAGGTGTCTGCTCTTCTTCGGGCCTGTGCAAGCGAGGATAGCTCTGTGGGGGTAATGTTGCAGTCATACCAGGGGAATGAATGCTTGTGTGGTTATATCCACTTTGGTGAGGCCTTATGCTTACCGAAGACTGTGCTGTTGTTGGGTATTTGTTTGGTAATATTTCATAATATTCCTACCTGGACTGCTGTGCAAGCCCCCCCGCCCAACCCTCAGGACCCTCTGGAGCTCCCTCAACTAGCCCCTGAAGAGTTGACTGCGTGCCGCTAAACCCTACACCGGCAACCCTAAACCGTGTAAAAGCTACATGTCTGATGCTGGGCAATACACCTAACCGGCCTTCCCTAGAATTTAATATCTCACTACCCCCCTGCTAAAGACGCGTGTTGGGAGCCTCATTTGGGGATGCAAATCTATCCCCAAATGCTATTATCCGGTTTCCAAGGACACCCCTGGCTTTGGAACCCAAATGCCTAATGCAGAGGCCTGAACAACTGCCAAAACTATCGTTTTAGATTCTTTGTAGAAGTATGGTATATGGTGGCATAGGGTACTTCAAAAGGATACTGGCAATAATTTGGGCCCCTTATAGGGTACTTAGCTGGTGGAAGAGGATGCTGCACCTCCTGCGCTCCAGCAGCGAGATGGAGCGGGCCTTGGACTTGGCGCGCCACTTCAAGGCAGGAGAATGCGGCTTGGGGGTAATTCGGTGTTGACGGGCTCGGGTTTCAGGTTTGGGTCTATAAGGGATTCAGAGCTTTGGGGTTTAAGGCCTAGGGGTGTAGGGTTGAGGCTTTAGCATGTAGCTGGGTGTTGTACGTACGTAGTTCTTCTTAAGCCTCAACGAATGCGTATTTTGAAATATGTTCCCCCCCTTTTTTGAGTCCTTGCAGTGAGGACTCAAGGGAGGATGTAGAGGGCCCGATGTTCAGAGATAACCCTCCTAAGCTAGAGACCATTCCGCCCCAAAGCTTTCAGCTTCGTCTGTGTCTTACTGATTATTAGTAATTAGGGAGTGGGGCAATGGATCACTATGGCACTATAGCAGTCCTGATACCATTAATCTCCTATAGTGGCTTCCACCTTCTTTTCCATTCCTGCATTCCCTACTCACAACCGGCAAGTAAATCCTAAACTCCAAATGCCACCCAAAAGCCCCCAAGTTTCTATAACACTTCACCCTGTTTTTTCCACTAGGTTCCCCTAAGGGTCCAAGGACCCAACAATCATATACTTGCCCAAAACCTGTACTGTAATTACTATTACCCAAATCCCAAGTACCTAATTATTAGGTACGTGGACCCTCTCGGTGCTACTAACAAGCAGCAAGTGGTTTGCAGGGCAGCTGACCCGGCAGTTTAGCCAGGCAAAGTCGGTGCTCCGGGGGGAGGACACGATGGAACTTAACGAGAATGACCAGGCCACGTTCTGGGTTGCTTACTGGTGGTGAGTAGGGAATATGGGAGTATGACAGATAGAGATTACATAGGGATTATATTTCCTTATTCCCTACTAACAGCCAGTAAGACGTTCTGGGTTGGGCTTTCTGGTTTTGTGATGAGGGTTGAGGGTTGGGGGTTGAGGGCGGTCTAGCACCAGAGTTGTGGAGATGTGGTTCCGAACCTTACAGGGCATGGCCGTGACCCAAGTCCTCGACCACATGCCTCCATCTTTGCAGAAAGATCTGACATGCGGATACAACTACTCTGAATCAGAACTACACTCCCTAAGGTTCCCATCAGGAGAGCTGCGAAATTGTTAGAAGGCATTTGCTCAAATTTACTCCCATTGTGGTCCCTCAAACAGTTTTCAGCTTGTGCACGCAGAGTCGAGTGACAGGCGACAGGCCTGACGGCCCCCAGGGCTATGTGGATGATTATCGAGGGAGTGTGGCGGTCTCTGTAAACTGAGGCATCTAGACAAACTCCGCAACAGAAAGCTCCAATAACACATGTGTTCTGGTGGGCTTTGTAGCAAGCACCAGGAGCACTTAAATCACATCTGTGCTTGCCTTTTACTCCCCACTGCAGGGTTCACTGCATAATGTACACATGTCACACAGCGGCAATGACGTACATGCTTGTGCACGATGGAATGTTTATACGTTCGTTCGCGTGTAAGTACTTGTCTAGGCTATACAGTTATACAGTGACTGACTATCCATCATGCCCAGCTGGACATATGTGCAGACAGATGTACAGATGTATTGTTATGCATACATATGCATACATGGGGCCCTCAAACATCATATCCAAGAAGGGCTACGCAGATGATAGGCTGTCAAACTTTTGGATGTATATTATAGCCCCGAACACTTGGGGAACCCATACAGACCAGAATTCTGACAACTACCCCCCCCCCCACGGCCATGAGGAGCTGGTGTACTACCTGAAGTCCATGGAGCTCCTTGGAGGCCTAGCACGCGGCCGCGGATCTCATTCGCTGATCACCAAGCCTTTCGTTGCAGGCGCCGTCCTTGGATGATAGGAAGCCCTGTGGTACCCTTTTACCCTTTTTGGCTTTGGGGTTCCTGCACAAGATTGGCCAATAAAGCCTTCTTGTATTATGGTTACCGGGCTACGCAAGAGGATAGAAGGGGACTTCCAACCCTTTTGGGAGCCCCTACAACAAAAAATATGGTAGATTGGGGACATACCACATTGTGGAAACGTCCAGGAAGAAGGAACCCTTTATTGGAGCCATGGAGGATGGGGGTTTGTATTTCAAGGGGGTTTCTGCTGACACTGTGTACCACAGGCTTAGAATTGAACACAGGTAGGTCAGTCTAGTCGTTGCGAGCATAGCTGCAAACATAATTAGATCCATGAGCCATTTCAGATGTGTATCGGGCTTGCTGCATCGCTGAATGTTGCGGAGGTTTGGGGCTTGGTGGCCTGGGAAGCATTAAGCATGTGACTGGAAGTCAAGGCTTAGGGGTTTACGGGCAGGGTTTAGGCACTTGAGTTCAGAGAAGTACCCAGCCTTGGCTTTAGCGTACAAGAAAAGTTTGTGCAGCGCTTTTAGGTGCGTTTGCTTGCTGATGGCTGGCGTCGTAGGTTCTAGAGTCGTCACACTTGTGCGTACAATTTTTTCGAGCTTTCATGCTTGAAGTCTGTAGAAATGATGGGCTGAGGGGCATGTTGCACCTTCCACCGTCCAGTCATATGCATACGAGAAGTTCAAAGCTCAGCACCCAGGGACTGTAGGAGGGACCGCTGACAGGCACCCTTAATCCCATTGCCATATAACCTTTATATCGTTTATATGGCCCCTATTTTCCCAGGTAGTTCCCATATTAGCCTCCATAAGCTTCAAGGGTTCCTATTTGGGGTCCCTCCTAAAGTCCTTAGACAGCAGCCTACACTTGAGAATTCTGTTGACTCCGCCACCTCATGTCTCTCAGGTTGCTGCCCCAGCTCTGCTTGTTTCTCTTGCAAGTCAAAGCAGAAAATTGTCTTATAGGAGGCCACGCGCCAGATAGTTTGCGAAGGAATCAGGGTGCAGCAAAAGGGCATCCAAGCAGACTGGTGCCAGAAGGGAGCAGAAGCTCAGCTATCCTCCATGTTCTGGTAATTTCGGGTGCTACTGTGGAAGACATATGCTTCTGTCACTCATGCGAAAGTTTCGATTCACGGTTCTGAGCTTGTTTATGAGTTTGTTGCAAGCCCCATGCATTCCCGCCACTTGATCACCAATATCTGTAGACAAAAGGGTAACAAGGGAATGCAGACTGATGGACGCAGGGCTTGCAGAAGTTTCAAAATTTCCTCGCTGCGCCAATTTTGCTTGCCTCCAATACCGTTCGTAGCTGCCCTGTTATCCCCATGAATGTGGCGACCCCTTCAGCACACCGTCACACCTGAGTGCCACAGGGCTCATCCACCCAACGACGGCAATTCGTCAGCTCCTTCGAACGTGGCATGGCTTAAACAAATTCAAGAGCAGGATCCAAAGGTTACAGCTGAGCCTGTGATCTAGAATTAGCTTCAGAGTACATTCAGTTAGCATCGAGATTCCCAGAAATTGCATGGTATTCAGCGGATCTTGCTTGTGGCTCCAGGGCCCAAGATCCCAGCGGAGTTAGTTGAATCCGTTTGTTTGTTGAGGGCCTGGAGGAGTGCTGTAAGTACGGAGAGTATGGTGCTTGGGCCTCCGTGCTTGGGCCTCCTACTACTCTACTGCTACTCTACTACTACTGCTACTGTACTCTACTGCTACTACCACTACCACTATCAAGTTGCATGCTGTCGAGAGGTGGCACGTCTACTAAGTGGCAAGACATTCTGCAGAAATGGCTCAGGAGCACGACACGAGAGCGGCGTCCACGGGACTTGCCGCTGCAACCTGGAATGCGGAAAGCAAAAGGGAACCTGTCAAACTTGGAGTCTAGATAAGGATCCCTCTGCACCTAGAGATATGAGGTGACTACAGAGGGGTTATGGGGGTCCCTATTGGGCAGTCTGTAGGGGTCATCCTGAGAAACTTGTTGGTGCAAGGGCTCATGCTCCATGGTGGGCCATAGCTTTCCAGCCAGGATGTGTAACAGAACTGACAAATCACACATTTTCTGAAGAGTTTTGCTGTCGTTGATTCCACTTTCGGTGATTGCTGGCAGCCAGAACCCAAAAGTATGAAGGCTCATGCAGACCAAAGTTCCTCTTAGGCAGATGTTCGTACTTCCAGCATGCTTCATAAAGATGAGCTCGGGTTCACAGGCGCCAAACCATGATATACCCAAAGCAGATACATGTCAGCCAAGACTTGAAGCCATGCCCGGTGCACATCTTCGCCACCGAATCCTCTGCCCCTGCCCGGAAGTGCATGGATCAAACCCAGGTTTGCCCAGCGGGATTTACCTCTGGTGGTTTCATCAGAGCTAGTGCATGGTTGCCATTTCAACCTAGAAAACATGAGCTCAATGTAGCTCCGAGCATGCAACCTGCTTGATCGACGCGGTGAATAGGAAAATCCCTGTATCACCTTATGGTGTTCCTAAGATGATCATCTCAGGAGCCCGATCGCTGTGGTTTCTCGGCTTCCGCAAGAGCAAGCTTGGGGTATGGGAGAGAAGGGTTTTAGGGTTTACGGTTTACTGGTGGTCGAAGGTTGAGTGCTTTGCCTGCAGCTGTTCTGCCTCACTTGGGGCAAGGCCCTGGCGGCATGTTGCACAGGGACTCTCAGGGTGTGGCTATTAGTGGAGCAAGCTATGGGCATTCTTTTTCGTTCTCCTTCATGTGCATAAACCCGATAACTGCCCATATTCTTACCTGTTAAGCGGGAAACCTGTAATGGGCAAGATGAAAGCCGAATATAAACCAAACGGTTAAGCTTGAAGCGCTTGATAGTGGACACATGCCCGTGCAAAGCCTGAACTCTTGCGCACTCCCAAACGGCGAGGAGCATCAGAGAAGTTTTCCCAGGACTTCATACAGCGCCTGTGCTTCTTGAATGGATCTCCAAAATAGCGATCCGTACATCCATCCGCCACTCAAGCACTTTTCCCTGAAACCCCGAATCTGACAAAGCTTTCTACAAACCTCGTGAAAGGCCTGAAGCAAGCCCTGAGTGGCCGCGGACAGATCCTGAACCCTAAGCCCCTAAACCCGTCTAAAATCGTACCTTACCGGTTCTTAGTAGGGAATGAGGGAATGTATTACATATTATATGGATTATATTCCCCTAGTCCCAACCAAGAACCAGTAAGTTATCCCCCTAGACCCGACCCCGTAAGGCCCCTAAACCCTTTAAATCCTAAGCAATCCTAAGCCCAAACCCGTTAAATCCTGAGCAATCCTAAGCCCTAAAGCCCTAAAGCTCCCTATAGTCCCCCTTAAGTAGATAGAATATGGATTTGGGTACATTACAATAAGATCCCCATATGGGGTTGTATAATAACCCCGCTTGTCTACGTTATGTAAGGAGTGTCTTGAGAGAGCGGTTGACCTGTAAAACGATAAGGAGTAAAAAAAAGAGATAAGGTTCAGTTTTGTAGTGGCCGATAAAAGAAGAATATATATATATATACACACACATATATATATATATATGTAAGGTAGTATTCTGACGCGCCCTCATTATTTTATGATGGCCCCTCAGCACTTGACCAGTACCAGTGCAATAAGTTCTTG
>CAJNIZ010001174.1:8762-19674 GCA_905231905.1 Symbiodinium pilosum | reverse complement strand
CTTCTTGTGCAATAACGGCTTTAGTGTGGGGATGCTCGACGTAAATAATTCTGAAGTCTTTTTTTGAAGTCTTTTTTATCTACAATCTACCTTAGGTGGACCCTGCATCCAGTAATGTGACCATAAGGGATAGTAAGGATCATATCAGGTCCTCTTATATTCTATTGCAGGGTGGTGGGTCCTCCTAAAGTATACCAAAATTAAACCCTGAATCTAGAACCATGATGTTGGTAACTATTTAGGTCCCCAAAGGAGATCGGAAAACAATGTGAGATGCATGCATGTAGGCATGTTATAAAACGTGGCAGAGTTGCCACTACAATCCATTTTAAGCTTCCCCTGTCCCGAATGCAAATTTGGAATCCGATAGTTGTTCCCTTTCAGGAGGACAATGGTTTTTATTTGGTTCCACGATTATGTCGGGGAGGGTGGGGCGTGGGAATTTGCCACCACAAGTTCTGCAGGACCATTCATAGTCGGGGCTCCTCATTTCCGCACACTAAAAATTGCCCCAAAACGGCTTAGCTGAGAACTATTCTAATCTCCGCCCATTCACTTTGACTCGCACATCTAACTCCATGAAAGCGATTCTGATCCTTGGTATTTAGCCCCCACCCCCCTTTATGTTGGATATGCCCAATATACTATAAGATGCCACTGATCACACTGGGGAGTATTTAGTATTTGGAGGGTTTAGCATTAAAAGAGGAGGGTATTAGATTGACCGTTGAATCCCCAGCCTTGCCATCGAGGGGGCGCAGCTGATCCTGGCTGTACTTTCTGGCAGCTGTGACTCTTGCCAATCCCCACCCCAAAATAATGAAAACCACTAGCCTCTCACAAATATTCCCCGGCACTATTTTGCAAAATACGTTTGCACGTATTTATTCCTTGCTGTGTGGACTGATTTACTGCTGCTGTTTCTACAGGAATGCAATGCAGGGTGCAGAGTGAGGGTTCCAGGGCTTGGGGTTTTCACCCTACGTAGGGTTTGGGGCTTGGTCAATGCCAATATACAGGCAGCCGTTACAGTCATTCCTACTGCCTCTACAGAGCATGACAGCATCTGTACAATTCCATCCATCAACATGCACAATACCACCACTGCTGAAAAGACCGAGCATACCTAGGGGGGCCTTGTCTGGCAACAGTACTGCCCATTGATGTCAGGTGGTCCTCGTTGGCGTAGGCTGCCATTCCAGATGAGCCAAAAGTGATTTTCACTCGGCCTTCATCTGGATTCTCAACCAGGCGGACGAGGCTCCTTGGGCGCAGTACACGGCTCAGGGTTTAGGATTTCAGGTTCAAGATTTAGGTAGGTTTTTGGCTTAGGTGAGGAGATTACAGAGCCGGCCTGCTACTCGGAACCCTAGGACCTGAACCCTAAACACTCTACCATAGGGGCCTAAAGACTTCCGCATCTCTTTTTGAAGTCTATGTGAAGTACCCTTTGCCATAACTATACCTGGAATTGGCAACACAATGTGGGTAAACGTCCTATAAACATAGATACGGACTTAGCTTCCATGTCATGGTCCACTCACTTTGCCATGTGCATCTCCAGTATTCGGTTACCATCCCTAGATAGCCCCCATAAACATTCTAATCCTCACAAAAAAAAAAGGTTATAATATGGTAATGTCCGTTCTCTTTTCCATTGCACCTGTATCTATGTAGGCCCCTAACTACCCCTATCCAACCTTGGTTGTCATCTATTTTCATCTGCTTTTCCACTTGTGAATTTCATTTGATTCTTCATTCTAATGATTTGCTTTTTTCTGCTCGATTCGCCTGTATGCCCAAATGAACTTCGGAGACGAGGGACCCCTTGCAGTAGCCAAAGCGGGCGTAGCTGTCATCAAGCAGTTCGGCAACGCTGCCTTCCTCAACAGCCATGGTTGCTCCCCCAGATGCGAACTTCCTAAACTCAAGCTCTAAACCCTGATCGCCCTGACGTCCCCTACACCATAAACCCCACTAAACAAACCTGAGTCCGAACTCTGAACCACCAAAACCCTAAACCCAGAATCTCACGCTAAACCTGACGAACCCTAAACCCCAAACCCTATAGTCCCCCTTAACTAGACAGAATATGGGGTATCTGCGGATCTTACTATAATATACCCAAAGCCATATTCTATCTACTTAAAGGGACTATAACCTCAAGGCCCAAAGCCCACTTCCCAAATCCACCACACCCCAAACCCCTTCAAAAAAACTCCTAACCTCCCAAGCCCCAAGCCCCTCAGCCCCTCCCTTCAGACCCTGAGGCCTTAAAGTAAAGGGGTTATAGTCGCCCTTAAGTAGATAGAATATGGCTATGGGTATATTAAAATAAGAAAGATCCCATATGCCCCATATTCTATCTACTTCAGTGGCACTACATATACGAGTTACTGTCTCTAGGGTTTAGGGTTCAGGGTTTAGGGAGAATTACATTGCGAGGCTATGTAGGTTGCGCAAGCTTCTCTAGGCTGCGCAAGCTTCATTAAAAAGTTCATCGCGTTGAAAAATTGATCGTAAAGGTGGTAGTTCCCCAAATAGGGGGACCCCAATTTAGATCCAAAATACAATGATCCTTTTTATGAAGTCCCCCCAAAAAGGTGTCTCTAATTTTGGGAAAACCCCAGGTGGGGTCTAGGGTTGCTTGGCAATGTGGGACGGCCAAGTCCTCGTCCCAGTCCAGCTCCCACTCCCGCTCCCACTCCCGCTCCCACCCCCTATACTACTACTATTATTATTACTACTACTACTACTGCTACTGCTACTGCTGATACTATGGTACTAGCACGAAACCAGTATCAACCTACACTACACCGAGCCGGCACCTTCAGCACTGGAGCTGCTGCAGTCGCCATGGCTCTGAGTTGCAGTCGGGTGCTGCCAAGGTCAGTGCAAGAGATGAGTGTGGTCAGTGTAGTCCATCTTAAGCTTACAGGTCGGCCAGCAGCTGCTGATGGGTTGTGACATGGGCAGAACTTGGGCATTTTCCTGCATAGAGTGCTGGAAGTAGCCATGATAGCAAAAGTTACCACCCTGAGCAAGCCAGGGACTAAGAGTCAGAGTCTAGGCTGCGGGGTGTGGGGGTGGACTTTTTCCGCAGGGCTGAAATACTAGGGTTCTTACGGCTTGAATCTGCAACAATCAGGGTAAGTCTGTCAACATCCTTGATAGCAAAAGTCTTCGCAAGCTCTCCCTGGGGGTGCAGTTGCCTCCATTGAGTGTGAGCTCAAACTAACCATGTGTTCAGCACAGTGAGATGACTTCATCTGCATATTGCAATCATGTGCATTTTGTCCCTTTGCGGCATATCCAAGCTTTGAGCATCGTCCACGGATAGCATTAATAGCAAGCAAGCTAATCAGAAGGATGATGGTGCATCGTGGCGCACCACACAAACAAGGATTAAGGGTGTGAGGTTATGGGCATCTAGTCCCCCTTAAGTAGATAGAATATGGCTTTGGGTCTTGGGTATATTAGTATAAGATCACCATATACCCCATATTCTATCTACTTAAGGGGGACTATGGCAAGTTTAGGGTAACACCCAATCCTTTCTAGAATATCTACCATGGTAAGACCCCGCTGGGAGTTTGCTATTGGGTGAAATCCCTTCACGAAGGGGTAGTTTACCTGCACCGGCCTCCCTAAGATGAGCCCAAAAAAGTAAGAACTTTTGCACACTAAGTGTGGAATGAGGCTACAAGTAGTGAACTTAGGGCAGCATCAAAGCTGTGCCTGAAAGTGATAGAACGCAGAGTTGGATCGCAGTGTTGACAGGGAAAATCTTGCACCACAGACAACTGAAATTGCGAGGAATTGGAAACATTCTCCTCCACAGCCACCAATACATGACTCTTGCCCAAAGAGGTCACAACCCCCCTTCCTGAACCCCAAACCCGAAGCCCTGCCTGCTGCACAGGCACAGCAAGACCCCTATTGCTATTGCTATTACTATTACTATTACTGTCACCATTACTAAACCCTAAAACATTCTAAAGCACGGCTTGCCTCGAGCCGTAAGTGGTGAAGAGCTCCTCACCCGCACTATGCGCCTTGATTTGAGGGATTTAGGGTTGATATAGGGTTGCAGACAGGGTTATGTGGGTTACATAGGGTTTTGTGAATTACATAGGGTTTAGGGCTCAAGGACTAGAGTTGTAAGGGACCTAGAGATGAGCATTTAGGATTGAGTGGTAAGTACTCGGTTTAGGTTTAGGGTTTTGGGATTAGGGTGAAGGGTTAAGGGGTCAGGGTTCAGGCACAGGCTTAGGGGTTAGTAAGGTTTAGGCGTGTTCAAGGCCCGGACATAAGGGAACAAGGAGGAATATAATCCGTATATGATCCCTACAGTATATAGTATATTCCCTTAGTCCCCGTAGGGACTAATGATTTTGAGGAGATCCTCCAATCAGACCAGAACTGATAACAACATGACTGCAAGCTTGCTTCGGCTCAGGGTTTCGGATTTGGGGCTTGGGGTTTAGGGTTTGGAGACTGGGCTAGCTCAATCACCCTTTAGATGAAGTGGGACACACTTTTTGTATCTGGGCTCCGCACGACACCCTGAACCACAAACCCTCACAGCCTAAACTCAACACAAGACTCTCCACACTTTTTCCCCTTCCCTCATTCCCGACTAGACCCTACCCTCCCCAAAACTAGCCGGGTAGGGTTTAGGGTTTAGGGAACAAGTTCCCCTGTAGACTTCTGTCCTTTACCCTAAATGCTAAACCCTAAACCGATAAGTCCGGGAGAGTCCACCCTGACAGAACCCTAAACCCTAACCTGCCCGAAGACCTTAATACATAATATACGGCCTATATTGGGATAATGAAGAAAAAACGGAAACTACTATTTAGGGTTTAGGGCTTAGGGTGCTTTAGTCGCCCCCCAACCCCTGGAATTAGGAACCTATACCCTAGCATATGACCATAATAGGGTCCTGATAGGGGGTTGAGGTACCTAATGTCCCCTTATGACTCTCTCCCCCAATAACCAGGGCTAGAAAACCTTAAACTTTATTATAGAGACCCAAAAAAGAAACCCAAAAAGTCTATTAAAGTTCTTCTGTTGGCTAAGTATAAGATGACTTTAGAGCCCACAGTCCCAAAACGACCAAGATCTGCTAAGTTGCACGAACTGCCGTGATGATCATCGACTGGGCCTTGTTGCAGGTGGCGTTTAGGGTCAAAGGACGATGTGATAGTAGGCTTAGGGCTCAGGGTTAGAGGGTGCAAGTAGGCTGCTAAGTTAGTACCTAGGATTGTTGTACAGCTTCAGCTTCTAGAAACTAAAGGTTAAGCATGCTTGATTTCAATGTTCTCGCGCAGAATTAATGCCACTGCGTCCTCCGTCTTTTAATGTCCTCTTTTGTTTCCTCAACAATTTGGATTTCGCTGGTTTGTCAGTGGATTTGCTCCTTTTCGTTATTCTGTTGGTTTCTATCCGCTATTGATGGTTTCCGTGTGCCTGTGCAGTAGTCATTGTTTCCGCCCGCTTACCAGGTGTTCCAAATTTGAAGTAACTGCAAGTACTACTATGGTCCTACCGCACGGCACTATTGAGGGGAGAGTTCATTCATATTCTTATCTAAACAATCCTTGTGAGACTGAACTGTACCCCTGAACCCCCGAACCAAAAACCTAAAACCCTAAATCCTAAACCCTAAACCCTAAATAGTAGTTTCCATTTAATTTTCCCTTATCCCTAAATTATACCCCTAAACCCTTCACCCCTAAACCCCTAAACCCCCAAACCCCCAAACCCCCAAACCCTAACCCCCCAAACCCCCAAACCCCCAAACCCCCAAACCCCCAACCCCCAAACCCTAAAACCTGAAACCTAGACCCTGCGGCCCCCGCATCTGCATCCCAAGCCCAAAGGACCCCAGGCGTCAGGGTAGGAGAGTGGTTCAGCCTTAGGGTTCTTCACACGCATCACACGGCTTAGGGTTTAGGGGATTTAGGGTTTGGGGCCAAGGGGGTTTGGGGGATTAGGGATTTAGGGCTTCGGGTTTGGGGTTTAGGGGCTGGTGTTGGGGCTGCATGACTGAGAGGGTTGAGAGCCTGCGGCTTAGACAACGATGCCATTCTCGAGCGGATCTGTATCCCTGCTTCAGCTGGCTCTGCTATGAGCACTATGCTCTGTATGACGATGTAGTGGTTCCTTGTGAACTACGAGTAGCATGCTACTCCAATTCATCGCATAATGACAGGTCCACAAGCCATGTGGTAGTTTCCAACAATAAGGAAATCCCAATGTAGACCCCAATACACGATTATCCTACCCCCAACTCTTGGGATGACTTGCCTAGCCTCTAAAGAGGGGCTCTAAGAGGGTATTTGAGAACGGGTCGCCCCTCCCGCTGTTGCCAGCAAATGACCACAAAAGTACTGTGCGAGACAGTTCGGTGCATTCCGCCCCAACGTGCTTTGGTTGAGACTTTGGGGTTTGCGGTTTAGGATGTAGCTCGATACCCTGAAATCTAAACGCTTAACATGGATCCTTTGCCCTGGATTTTTCAACCGAGGCAGCGGGAAGTATAAAATAGACGGGAACATGACGAAATGGAAGCGAAGCAGCCTTCACAAGCCTCAGAAACCCACCTCGCTTTAGGGCTTAGGGGTCTGAACATGTGCGAGTCCTGAAATCAAGGGCTGACGTAGCAAAGTTCTGGCTTGATTGGCACTTGCCTGGTACTAACTAAGCTTGCATACTAGTCCGCTACGCGAACCACCGCCGCCGCAGTCCCCATGATGAACTGCCAAACAGCTGATAATACATGTTCGACCCATTGCAGGATTTTCCAGTCTATTTATAGAAGGGGGGCTGGCGGGGTGGTCATTTTTTGCGAGAGTGATTTACAGTTTAGACTCCGTGCAAGGCCTTTCACCCGGCATGGTTAGGCTAAGCCTACACCCTGTTGGGCACTGGCAAGTCTGCCACGGGCACCAACGTTGTGTCAACACCTGGCCAGCGTGCTCATGCACTGACAACGCTTCCTGACATTAGGGGTTATATCGGTTTGTTTCTACAGGATGATATAGGGGAGGGTTTGCAAAGGCGCTATATTCGTGTTATATATGCATGGAGATTAAATAAGAAGGGTTCAAGGGGCTTACAGGTCGACACCAAGCATTATCATCATTGCTGTGGTTAGCTACTGATACTGCGGCTGGAGGAGATCTGCCACCGCATACCCATACCCTAGCCCTAATAACTACAGTACCCTAGGGATCCTAAGTGGTGCAGGATTTCCTCCATCCACCGTAGTAAAACATCACAGTCATACTAGAAGCACCCACCAATGCAAGTGTTCCTGCTGCAAAGGCAGGGTCGGGCCAAACAGGTCACAGGTCATGTGCAAAAGCATTGCCAAGGCCAAGGGACCCCATTGATGACTCCGCAGCACCCCAAAAAGCAAACAAACCCTAAACCTTGAACCCAAATACCGCAAACCCCAAGCCCTAAACCCCTAACAATAAGGCACACAACCCTAAACCCTAAACCCTAAACCCTAAGCCCTAAACCCTGAACTTTCTGACATTGGCACGGGCATGTCACAGCATGGCTAGGCTGAGTGCCAGGCAAGTTTGGAAAACTCGCGTCTGCCTCGACATTTTCCAGAATGCATAGAGTTTAGGGGCTTGGTACCCATTGGGGTAATATTAGGGTTATATTGGGGTTATATGTGGGATAATGGAAAAGAAAATGGAAACTACTATAATATACCTAAATACAAGTCCTGTAAGGCTACACTTCCGTGATGCCGTTGGCCTCTACCAGATGCACTCACCACATTGTTCAGGTTTTAGGCTTTAGCGTTTAGGGTTTCGGTAAACAGAATATCACAGAGGCTGAGGAAAACAGACGTGTCCCATGATGTCACGATGTCTGTTTTATTGATTAAAAGCATGAAGATGACGCAGTTTTGGCAGCGGCTACTTTGAAGTTATCAGAACCTCTCACCTCACGTTCGCACGAAAGGTCCCCCAACATCCATCCGACACGCAAATGCCGTCAATGAACAGATCACGCAATTCAGGGTTTAGGGTTTAGGTTTTGCGGCTTTGAGGTTCAAAGCTGAAAGTAAAAGTGGACAAAAGCACGCAGCCGACCAAAGCGGGTGCAAAGCCCTAAACCTTTAAAGCCTAAACCCGCAACCCTAAACCCTGCACCCTGCTAGGGTTACAGTCTCAACCCTTGCAATCGAGGAGAGGACGAACACAACCGAGCGCGGAGAAACATCTCTGCCTTCAGCAGCTGGCGACGCAACATATCACTACTACTACTACTACTACTACTACTACCTCTACTACTACTACTACTACTACTACTTCTTCTACTACTACTACTACTAGTATTATTGCTATTATTGCTATTATTACCAGTTTTCTTGTTGTTAGTATTATTGAATTGTTATTCTTGTTATTCTTGAAGGGCTTACATTTGCTCCTGCCCCCGCGCAGTATCAGTCTACAACGGGGTCAAATTCAGTGATGTTTAAGGATATTGCCCAACTGTTATTGGGCGCGGGACAACAAACCCCAAACCCTAAAGTATTTGGGGCTTTGGGTTGCGGGGTTGATTTGCACTCCCTGAATCATGGTACAGGGCCTCTGGGGTCATCTGAGACGGGGATTACGCACAGAGAGGATGTGAGGTATGGGTTCAGGGGTTTACGGTTTAGGGTCTATGGGTCTCAAAAGTGTAGATATAACTTGGGATCCATGTTGGCAAAGGCACAGAAGTCAGCCAAGAGCCTGCAAAAAGTAAGAAAAAAAGGTACACCTTGTGGTGAAACATTACCCTGGGAGAGATTTAGGGGCCCTTAGAAAATCACTTGTGCCCCTATACGGTTTAAGGTTTAGGGTTCAGTGGGGACATCTAAGGATCTTGGTCACTACTAAATCTACTAATAACAAAAAAGTATTCGCAGGACTGGCTCAGAACCGCAAAACCTTCACCCTAGAGTGCTCAAATCGGGAACCCTGAGGTCTTACATCCGAAAACCTGCCCAGAAAGATCCCAAGCTCTTTGAGGGATTAGGGACCCTATGAGCCTACTCGGAAGCTCAAGTTTGCAAGTGTACTTCCGACGTTTTTTCAACCCAGGGCTGACTTAAAACCGTAAATCCTGAATCCCACAGTACTTTCAAGTTTCCATTCCTTACTATGTGCTTTTGCGTTCCTTAATATGACCTAGCTCCTTCCTGGGCCCAGTCCCCGTTGCCTCCACGGGCTCAGACTCTGGCAACCCGGATTCCTTGCCACACCTGCAAGGAAGATTCCCGAGCTAAAGGAGCTTACAGGGGTTTAGGGGTTTAGGGTTTAGGGGTTTAGGGTTTAGGGGTTTAGGGTTTAGGGTTTATACACTCCTGGAAACTAACATGGAAATCCAAAAGGGGCCCTATAAAGACTACAGTCCCTCTAAAATGGGGCTATATGGGTTTCCATGTTAGTTTGGGGGAGTGTACATCACCCTAAACCCTCTACCCTGAACCCTATAGCCTTTTGACCCAACCTATAAGCCCTAAACCCTATATACAGACATATGATGGGTGTACATGCTGATCAAACGCATAGTCAGTGACCCCTTCTGGAGCACGCACTTGTTGAAGAGGGTTGCTGCAGAACGTTTCAGGGTTTGAGGTTTGGGTTTAGGGGCCCAAACTTGCCGTACATACTGCTGGAGGAACCCAAGCTCCACAAGATCTAGGGTTTAGGGTTTAGGGTTGTTGAGGCCCGGAAGCTACCGGCTGGCCGAATTATCAAATTGCGCGGGACCAAGGATGGAGCCATAGTTTTGGCAAGCTATCCGTTTACGATGGATGGAAAACGGGCATACCCTAAACCCGAGGGAGCCTTTGTAACATTTGTACCCTTTGGCCATGGCCTTTTATCCCAAGTCTAATTGGGGAACGAGGAGTGCTGACCCGAGCTGCCGGAACAAAAAAGCAGAGGGACCGTACCATGCTCTCGTGCAACATCATGAGGTCAGTGGCCTCAGAAGGGCGAAGGGTCTAGGATTGTGTTGTCATTTAGGGTCTCTGGGATTCATGTGTCTGAAAAAATTGAGATCGGGGCCATGTCAACAAAATACTCGGACTCCTGGGACGGACGCATTGCCGAACGCCTGAGCAATCTGATTTCGATTGTGTCGATGAGGGTCCCACATTACATATACATACAAGATATGAGAGGGTAATGCAAAAGAAAATGGAAATGGCCATTTGGGGTTTCGGGACACCCTCGTTTCGTTTCATGCAGAACATGACCTTCGTAACCAGCATCCTCCTGAAAATTTCCAGTATCCTGACAAGGGGGGTTCCCTAAACTGGGGGCCAATATGAATTTCAATGTACTTTAGTCACTCTAGTCCTTGTTTTACGGACTCCCAGAATAGGCCCCCTATTGCCTGGAAACTACCAGATGGGAAGCTCCCACCAAACTCGGCCAGGCGCAGACGTCTGATACAGTATGCACTTACGAACTCCATGTGGGGACTCATCAAATTCTGTTCCCTTTTGGGTATCAGGTTAATGCACATCATAACCAAGGGACCATAATTTTTTTGATAATCTGCCATGCGCCCTGAGCCTGCAAGGGCTGAAACTAACACACATCCCAATTTTTGCCGTAGTTCTCTGAGGCTAAGTCTTTTAGGCTTATTTAATTGTTTTCCTTCCTGCTTGGCTCGAAGTGTGAAGGATTCCGCTAATGTATCAAGCTTTAACGTGTTAACATTTCGGGTGCAAGCTGCTTGGGTTTTGGGTGCAGGCATCACAAAGACCATGTCTATCCTTCTTCTAGTATTCGCCTAGAAGGACTCCAACCCAAACCTGAAACCCAGCATCCCAAACCCCACCTGGGACAGATGATGCATAACAGTCGCCTCGCCCCCCCCCCCC